>CM035846.1:321449490-321673255 GCA_020510985.1 Pholidichthys leucotaenia
TATGACACAGTCTTTTAAATCACAACTTAAAACCCAACTTCTTAATCTGGATTTGTTTTATTATTTTATCATGTGTAAAGCACTTTGGCCAACCTTCTGTTGCTGTTTTTAAATGTTCTACATACATAAAGTTGACATTGACAATGACATTGTCTTTTTCATTTACATGCTGTTGTGATATGTACAGTGGTGTGAAAAAGTGTTTGCCCCCTTCCTGATTTCTCATTTTTTGTTTGTTTGTCACACTTATGTAAATATTTCAGGTCATCAAACAAATTTAAATATTAGACAAAGATAACACAAGTAAACACAAAATGCAGTTTTTAAATAAAGGTGTTTCAAATCAAATCAAACTTTATTGTCATATTGCTGTACATACAACTGTAGTGCAGGCAAGATGAAATTGCATTTCTCTCGGCATCCATATAAGAAGCAGCATGATTTAAGACACACTCCCACATAGCTCCACCCCCCACCCCCACCCCCCATCCATTCACACATCCCTGAGACATAATTGGGGAAAAAGAATAACTAACTATAATATACAAAATGTCCGTAGGTGCAGTAGTGTGTATGAGAGATTCCGGGTCAGCTGTTCAGCATCCTGACAGCTTGTGGAAGGAAGCTGTTGATCAGTCTGGTGGTTCTGCCTCTGATGCTCCGGAATCATTTACCAGATGGAAGAAGTTCAAAGTGTTTATGCAGAGGGTGAGAACGGTCCTTGACAATGTTCAGTGCCCTGCTCCTACAACGGTTCTGAAAAAGTTCTTGGACAGAGGGGAGGGAGACTCCAAATACCCTCTCTGCCCCCTTGACTATCCTCTGCAGGGCTTTTTTGTCTGACATACTGCAGCTGGAGTACCATGTAGCAATGCAGTACATCAGAACACTCTCCATCACACCTCTGTAGAAGGTCCTGAGCATGCAGATGGGGAGAGAGGTCTGTTTGAGTTTCCTCAAGAAGTGTAGTCTCTGCTGAGCCCGCTTCCTGATCTCCAAGGAATTCTTGCTCCGGGTCAGGTCCTGCGAGATCTGCACTCCGAGGAACTTGATGTTCTCTACTCTCTCCACTAAACGGCCGCCGATGCTGAGGGGGACGTGCTCAAGCTGTGACCGCCAGAAGTCGATAATCATCTCCTTCGTTTTGTCCACGTTGAGCACCAGATTGTTCTCCCTGCACCAGCCCTCCAGGTCTCTCACTTCTTCCCTGTACATTGATTCCTCATCCCTCTGAATAAGTCCCACCACCGTGGTGTCATCTGCAAACTTAATAATCTGGTTCCCCTCGTGTCTGGATACACAGTCATGTGTTAGAAGTGTAAACAACAGTGGACTGAGTACACAGCCTTGAGGGGATCCGGTACTCAGCATGACAGAGTTGGAGATGTTGTTTCCAACCCGGACAGACTGAGGTCTCTCAGTCAGGAAATCCAGGATCCAGATACATGTGGAGGTGTTCAGACCAAGAAGGAGTAATTTCTCCATCAGTCTCTGGGGAATAATGGTGTTGAATGCTGAACTGAAATCAATGTACAGGAGTCTGGCGTAGGTGTCTTTCTGATCCAGGTGGGTGATGACAGAGTGTAGGGTGGTGACTATAGCATCCTCCATGGAGCGGTTTGAACGATATGCAAACTGGAGTGGGTCGTGTGATGCAGGGAGGCAGGCTGTAATGTGTGGTTTGACAAGCCGTTCAAAACACTTCATCACAATTGGTGTCAGTGCAACAAGACGATAGTCATTCAAACAGGACACCACTGGTTTCTTTGCCACCGGTACAATGATAGAGGTCTTGAAGCATCTGGGAACGATGGCCTGACTCAGGGAGATGTTATAAATGTCAGTCAGGACATCCGCCAATTCGCTCGCGCAGTCTCGGAGCACACGTCCCGGAATGTTGTCTGGACCTGCAGTTTTGCGTGGGTTGACTCTGGTTAGGGTCCTCCGTGTGTCCGCTGTGTTGATGGTAAAAGCTGGTCCGACCGATGGTGGGGGTGGGCCAGCCCTTCCTCTGATTGTCGAGTTTGATGCTTCAAAACGTGCAAAGAAGTCGTTAAGCCTGTCTGGAAGCGAAGCGTCGTCATCATCGACCCCCTGCCTAGACTTAAAGCCCGTCAGTGTCCGAACTCCCTGCCACATCTGCTTGGTGTTCCTAGTGTCACAGAGGTGTCCCTGGATTTTCTCCGCATAGGCACGCTTTGCCGCCTTAATTCCCTTTGAAAGCGCAGACCTGGCTGAGCGGAGGGCGATCCTGTCCTTCGCCCTGAAGGCTGCATCTCTGGCTGTAAGCAGTGAGCGCACCTCTGCAGTCATCCAGGGCTTATGATTACCCCGCATAGTGATGGTCTTCACTGTAGTGAAATCCTCTGTGCACTTCGTGATGTAAGATAAGATAAGCCTTTATTAGTCCCACAACGGGGAAATTCCAGGATTGCAACAGCACAGGGATAGCAACACTCAGAGCAACAATCAGAAGGCAAGAAAAAAAACAAGCAAGCAAGAGCAGCTAATAAACATATGTACGTATTACTATAAAATATATATATATACACACACACACAGACACACAGTGCAGAGCATTGTAGCTGGATGGAATAAATATATGAACACACAGTGCAGAGCATTGTAGCTAGATGGAATAAATATGTAAATATATAAACACCCACAGTACGGAGCATTGCAGCTAGGTGGAATAAATATGCAAGTATATAAACACACACAGTGCGGAGCAATGTAGCTAGATGGAATAATATGTAGATATATAAATATATAAACACACCCAGTGCTGAGCATTGTAGCTAGATGGAATAAATATGCAAATATATAAACACACACAGTGCAGAGCATTGTTGCTAGATGGAATGAAACAGCATAACCGTCTACTTAGTTATCCTACATGGTATGATTATGTGCCCATACATATTCTCACCCTACATAGCGACCGGTATGTTCCTAGTTGTATGCCGGAGGGGACCATTGTGTAAGTCTATTGCATCTTTTGCATTCAAAAAACTATTAGTTTGTTACGTCTTTTTGCTATCTCTGCGAGCAGCCCTGCTTAGGTTGTACAGTCTGACAGCCGTTGGTAGGAAGGACCTACGAAACCTCTCGGTTGTGCACCTGGGATGATGTAGTCTGCTGCTAAATGAGCTCCTCAGTGCATTCAGTATGTCCTGCATAGGGTGGAACTCGGACTCCAGCAGAGATGACAGTTTAGCCACCGTCCTTCTCTCTCCTATCTCCTCCATCGGATCAAGGCGCTGCCCCAGGACAGAGCTAGCTTTCTTAATCAGTTTGTTCAGTCTCTTCCTATCGGCTGCAGTAATGCCACTGCCCCAGCAGACCACTCCAAAAGTGATGGCTGATGCCACCACCGTGTCATAGAATGACTTCAGCAGTGCCCCTTGTACACCAAAAGACCTGAGTCTCCTCAGCAGGAACAGCCTGCGCTGTCCCTTCTTGTAGAGTGCATCAGTATTGTGTGACCAGTCTAGTTTATTGTTCAGATGAATACCCAGGTACTTATAGGATGTCACCATCTCGATGTCTGTTCCCTGTATATTTACTGGTACTGTGAGGGGCTGCCCATGCCTGGGGCAGTCCACCACCAGCTCCTTAGTTTTCCTCGCGTTGATCTGGAGGCAGTTCCGATGGCACCAGTCCACGAAGTCCTGGATAAGCCCTCTGTACTCAGCTTCATCTCCATTGGAGATGAGGCCAACGATCGCAGAGTCATCAGAGAACTTCTGTAGATGGCAGTGTGTTGTGTTGTGTGAGAAGTCCGCAGTATAAAGAGTGAACAGGAAGGGAGCCAGCACCGTTCCCTGGGGGGCCCCCGTGCTACTGATGATCGTGTCGGACACACAGTCCCGGGTTCTCACAAACTGAGGCCGGTTCGTGAGGTAGTCCAGGATCCATGATGACAGGTGCTGGTCCACCCCTGCGCGCAGCAGCTTGTCCTTCAGGATCATCGGTTGGATGGTGTTGAAAGCACTGGAGAAGTCAAAGAACATGATCCTCACCATATTCCCGGGCTTCTCCAGGTGGGACAGAGAACGGTGAAGGAGGAAGATCACCGCATCCTCCACCCCAATGCCATGCTGGTAGGCGAACTGGAGTGGATCCATCGCTGGTTCCACCAGGGGGCGGAGGTGAGCAAGGAGCAGTCTCTCCAGGGTCTTCATCAAGTGGGACGTCAAGGCCACCGGTCTGTAGCTGTTCAGGTCTTTGGGGTGGGAAGTTTTTGGTACAGGTACCACACAAGATGTTTTCCACAGCTGTGGTACCCTCCCCAGTTTCAGGCTCATGTTGAAGATATACGTCACAATCCCACACAGCTGGTCTGCACAGGACTTGAGGAGCTTTGCGCTGATGCCGTCCGGTCCCGGCGCCTTCCTCGCCTTGATCTTCCTCAGCTCCGTCCTCACCTGGGTCCTGGTCAGGGTCAGGATGGGGGGCTGTGTGTTGGGAGTGGGGGGGTGTTGGTGGAGTGGGGAGTGGGCAGCAGGACTTGATTTCTTTAGAGGCAGCAGTGGTTGTTGTGCAGTCAGGGGGGAGGGCGGTTGGTCAAATCTATTGAAAAACAGATTCAGGTTGTTCGCCCACTCCCTGCCCCCTGTGGCCTGGGGGGAGGTATTCTGGAGCCCCGAGATGGTTTTGAGGTTTCTCCAGACCCCGCTGATGTCGCTCTGTTGCAGCTTGTCCTCCATCTTCTTCCTGAAGCTGTCCTTGCCTTCTCTGATCTTTCTCCTCAGCTCCCTCTGTACGGACTTCAGCATCTCCCTGTTCCCTGACCTGAAGATCCTCTTCTTCTCTCTCAGAAGTGTTTTTATTTCAGGGTTGATCCAGGGTTTGTTGTTTGAGTGACGCCGTATGGTCTTGGTGGGAACGGATTTGTCCACACAGAAGCTGAGGTAGCCCGTGAAGGTGTGAATGAGGCCATCGATGTCCTCACCATGTGGATCGCAGAGCTGCTTCCAGGCGGTGGCTTCAAAACAGCCCTTTAGGGTGTCCATTGTCTCCTCAGACCATAACTCCACAGTGTGCATGGCCGGAGGTTGTCTGTGCACTAGGGGTTTGTACACCGGCCGGAGATGAACCAAGTTGTGATGTAGCTGGTGACCGTATCAGCATACTCCTCCACATCTGTCTTGTCTTCCTGGGAGGCTGCTATTTTGAAGAACTTCCAGTCTGTGTGCAGAAAACAGTCTTTCAGTGCAGAGGTTGCACTCTCTGGCCAAATCCTGATTTGTTTCACTGCTGGCCTGCTGCGCTTCAATAAAGGTTTGTAGGCAGGCAGCAGCATCATGGACATGTGATCAGAACGGCCAAGATGGGGGCGGGGTATCGCTTTATATGCATCTGTGTTTGTGTACACTAAGTCCAACATATCCTCTCCTCTGGTCTTAAAGTCTACAGATTGTTTAAACTTGGGGAGCACAGTCTTTAGGCTGGTGTGGTTAAAAGCCCCCGCAACCACCACAAAACTGTCTGGGTGTGAAGTTTGGATTTCACTGATCGCATTGTGCAGTACCCTGAGTGCCTTCTTAGCATTAGCTTTAGCATTAGGGCTCGGCACTATGTAAACACCAACTACAAACACATTGCTGAATTCCCTCGGCAAATAATAAGGCTGACAATTAACAATAGGGAACTCCGCCAACGGGGAGTAGTGTTTAGACACTAACGTGGTATTAACCGGTTCTTGTTAACATAGATGCATAGCCCATCCCCCCGGCTCTTACCGGAGCTTGTCGGCACGGAACATCGCCATATCTTCCAGTTGAATGGCCTCGTCAGGAATGTTGTCGTGGAGCCATGTCTTGGTAAAAACAAACACACAGCAGTCCCTCCACTCTCTCCGGGTTTCTCTCAGCAGACGCAGTTCGTCCACCTTGTTTTCGAGGGCACGGACGTTAGAGAGAAGAAGCGACGGTACCGCTGGTCTGGAGGGGTTAGCCTTTAGCCTAGCATGGATCCCGGCCCTTTTTCCTCGCTTTTGCTTGCGTTCGCTCCGCTTCCGCTTCCTCCTCTCTCGGGTAGCTTCCAGCGGTGACTCCGCCAGAATTCCATGCTGGCGTAGAATGTCCAAATCACAACCGATTGCCGCGATTCTTGCAGCGTGCAGTACCTTGATGTTTAATAAGGTCTCACGGTTGTAAGTTTTACAGAATGTACGTCTGGGATGATTAAAACTCTCACACTTGCTGGTGCCAAGAGGGGCCCTGCGTCTAGGCGCGCCGCCATCTCACGTCGTGCTTATTATTAAGAGTAAAAACAAATCCTTACCTTCATGGCCCTGTGTAGAAAAAGTGATTGGGCCCCCTGTTCGTCGGCCTCCGTCGGTCTATGATGACCATGGAAGAGAATCCTAAATGTCTACTCTGCTGGAACAGCACCGCCTGTGGCTGAACAGGCCGATGCGCGAATGGCAGCCCCTGTCACACAGCTTGCACTTGTGGGTGGTCTCCATGCTGCTGGATCTGTGGCGGTTCTTCCTGCGGGTCCTTTTTTTCATCTGCTGCAGCAGTCAGTCTTTCTTCACCTGCCTTGAGCTGTCTGGTCAGGGTGCCTCTCCATTTGGAGCGGTCCGTTGCAAGGTCCTCCCAGCGCTCTGTGTTGATCTCGAGGGCATTCATGTCTCTCTTGCAGACGTCTCTAAAGCGCAGCTGTGGGCGGCCAACGTCTCTCCTGCCAGTCGACAGTTCTCCGTAGAGGACATCTTTGGGGATTCTGCCATCCTCCATACGGTGAACGTGGCCTAGCCAGCGGAGCCTGTGCTGCCAGAGTAGAGTGAACATGGAAGGAAGACCGACGCGGGACAGAACTTCTGTGTTGGGCACTTTGTCCTGCCAGGATATGTCCAGGATGTGGCGAATGCAGCGCAAGTGGAAGGAGTTCAATCTCTTTTCCTACCGGGCGTATGTTGTCCACGTCTCACTCCCATAGAGCAGTGTGCTGATGACGCAGGTGTTGTACACTGCCATCTTCGTCTTGACAGAGAGTTTGGGATTCTCCCACACTCGTGTGGTGAGGTGAGCGAGTGTGAAGGCTGATTTTCCAATCCTCTTGTCGATCTCTGTATCAAGGGAGAGGTTGTTGCTGATCGTGGACCCCAGGTATGTGAACTGATTCATGACCTCCAGCTCGTAGTCGTTGATGGTGATGGTTGGTGGTGCTTCCGTGCCTTGCGCCAAGACGTTAGTCTTTTTAAGGCTGATGGTAAGCCCGAAGTCCTTGCATGCCTGGGAGAAGTGGTCCATCAGGGTCTGAAGCTCCTGCTGTGCGTGGGTTGCGACTGCAGTGTCGTCTGCAAACAGCATGTCTCTGATTAGAGCCTCGCGTACTTTGGTTCTGGCTTTCAGGCGGGCGAGGTTGAAAAGCCTGCCGTCAGATCTTGTGTGCAGGTAGATTCCCTCTGTTGCTGTGCTGAAGGCATGCCTCAGGAGCATAGCAAAGAAAATCCCAAAGAGGGTTGGGGCAAGTACACAGCCCTGTTTCATTCCGCTGCGTATATTGAATGGCTCTGAGACGTTGCCGTCGTGCTGCACTATCCCCTGCATGTTGGTGTGAAACGATTCGATGAGGCTTTAACAGGGCCCCCTGTTAAAACATAAATTAACTTAAATAGGATCTGCCTGACAAAGTGAAGTAGACCAAAAGATCCTCAAAAGCTAGAACTCATTCTGCAATCAAAAGAAATTTAGGAACAAATGAGAAACAAAGCAATTGAGATCTATCAATCTGGAAAAGGTTATAAAGCCATTTCTAAAGCTTTTGGACTCCAGCGAACCACAAATGGTGAAAAAAATGGAACAGTGGTGACCTTTCCCAGGAGTGGCCGGCTGACCAAAATTACCCCAAGAGCACAGCAACAACTCATCCAAGAGGTCACAAAAGACACCACAACAACATCCAAAGAACTGCAGGCCTCACTTGCCTCAGTTAAGGTCAGTGTTCATGACTCCACCATAAGAAAGAGACTGGGCAAAAATGGCCTGCATTGCATAGTTCAAAGATGAAAACCACTGCTGAGCAAAAAGAACATAAAGGCTCATCTCAGTTTTGCCAGAAAACATCTTGGTGATCCCCAAGACTTTTGGGAAAATACTCTGTGGACTGACGAGACAAAAGTTGAACTTTTTGGAAGGTGTGTGTCCCATTACATCCGGCATAAAAGTAACAGCATTTCAGAAAAGGAACATCATACCAGCAGTAAACTATGGTGGTGGTAGTGTGATGGTCTGGGGCTGTTTTGCTGCTTCAGGACCTGGAAGACTTGCTGTGGTAAATGGAACCATGAATTCTGCTGTCTACCAAAAAATCCTGAAGGAGAATGTGCGGCCATCTGTTTGTGACCTCAAGCTGAAGCGCACTTGGGTTCTGCAGCAGGACAATGATCCAAAACACACCAGCAAGTCCACCTCTGAATGGCTTAAGAAAAACAAAATGAATACGTTGGAGTGGCCTAGTCAAAGTTCTGACCTTAATCTGACTGAGATGCTGTGGCATGACCTTTTGAAAACCCTCCAGTGTGGCTGAATTCACATCATTATGTAATAATGTATAATTCAATTCTGCAAAGATGAGTGGGCCAAAATTCCTCCACAGCACTGTCAAAGACTTACTGTCAGTCAGTAAGCCAGTTATCGCAAACGCTTGATTCCAGTTGTTGCTGCTAAGGGTGGCCCAACCAGTTATTAGGTTTAGGGGGCAATCACTTTTTCACCCAGGGCCATGCAGGTTTGGATTTTTTTTTACCTTAATAATAAACACCTTAATTTAAAAACTGCATTTTGTGTTTCCTTGTGTTACCTTTGTCTAATATTTAAATTTGTTTGATGATCTGAAACATTTAACTGTGACAAATATACAAGAAATGAGAAATCAGGAAGGGGGCAAACACTTTTTCACACCACTGTAGCTATTTCATGGAAAAAAATCTTCTAAATCTTGTTCTTTTGGCTACTCCCCTTAGGGGTTGCCACAGTGGATCATCTGCCTCCATCTCACTCTATCAATTGCATCTTCCTCTGTAACACCAACCTTCTGCATGTCCTCCTTCTGTCATGAAATTCCCCTCAGGGCAGAGAGGAGAGACCCATGCGCAGGACTGCAGTTTGTGAATTTATTACAGTCAAACAAACACAGCATCAAACCCGTGCCTAAAACTAAATCCAACAGGCAAACAAAGAAAACTTAAAATTAACTGCACCAGAAGAAGGGCTGGTTCTGGCGGAGAAGAGGGTGGAGATCTTAGACTCCGGCAACAAGAAATGAAAATAACAGGCCTTAAATACATCCATCCATCCATCCATGCATCTTCTTTCGCTTTTCCAGAGGTCCGGGTCGTGGAGGCAGCAGTTCAAGCAGAGAAGCCCAGACTTCCCTCTCCCCAGCCACCTGCTCCAGCTCTTCAGAGAGGATACCAAGGGGTTACCAGACCAGCTGGGAGACATAGTCTCTCCAAACACCTCAAGTGGGAGGCGTCCAGGAGGCATCCTGATCAGATGCCCATACCACCTCAACTGACTCTTTCAATGTGGAGGAGCAGCGGTTTTACTCTGAGCCTCTCCCGGATGACTGAGCTCCTCACCCTATCTCTGAGGGTGAGTCCAGCAATCCTCTGGAGAAAGCTCATTTCAGCTGCTTGTATCCGCAATCTTGTTCTTTCGGTCATTACCCAAAGCTCGTGACAATAGGTGAGAGTAGGAATGTAGATTGACTGGTAAATCGACAGCTTTGCCTTAGAACTCAGCTCCCTCTTCACCACAAAAGACCGGTACAACGTCCGCATCACTGCAGATGCTGCTCCAATCCGTCTGTCAATCTCTCGCTCCATTCTCCCCTCACTCGTGAATAAGACCCCAAGATACTCAAACTCCTCCACTTGGGGCAGGAGCATGTCCCCAACCCGGAGAGGACAATCCACCTTTTTCCAGCTGAGGACCATGGACTCGGACTTGGAGGTGTTGATTCTCATCCCAGCCGCTTCACACTCAGCGGCAAACCATCCCAGCAATTGCTGTAGGTCATTGCTGGATGAAGCCAACAGGACAACATCATCGGCAAACAAGAGAGATGAGATCTTGTGGTCACCAAGCATGACACCCTCCATCCCCTGGCTGCACCTAGAAATCCTGTCCATAAAAATTATGAACAGGATCAGTGACAAAGGGCAGCCCTGGCGGAGTCCAACTCTCACTGGGAATGAGTCCGACCGAGTGTTGGCAATACGAACCAAACTCTCACAACGGTCGTACAGAGACTGAATAGCTCGTAACAACAAACCAGATACCCCATACTCCCGAAGCACCCCTCACAAAAAAACACAAAGGACGCGGTCAAGTGCCTTCTCCAAGTCCACAAAACACATGTAAACTGGTTGGGCAAACTCCCACGAACCGTCGAGAATTCTCAAGAGGGTAAAGAGCTGGTCCGATGTGCCACGGCCAGGACGAAAACCACATTGCCCTTAAATACAACTTAACGCAAATGAAACAAATAATGACAGGTGCAAATTACATAAGCAGGCTGGGAAGAAAATGACAATCAGCTGTGAGTTATGAGGAGGGGAGACGGAGCTGACAGTTTGACAGGAGCACCGCCCACCGTCAGGGAAAAACCCGAAAGCACTCCTGACAACTGCAACTCCAAAGAGAGAAAGAAAAGAAAAGACACAGGCAAGAACAAAACTACACTCAGCGTAAACAGGAAAAATAAATTATACAAAGAAGCAATACAGAGCATATGAAAACAAACTAGAAATAACATTACAGGCCAAGACCTCAGAATACATTATCCAAATAAGGAAAAACAACAAGCAAAGAAACAGAGCACGGTAAAATCCCCCCGTGCACAGATCGTGACACCTTCGCTACATCCATGAATCTTCTCTGTGGTCTCCCTCTTTCCCTCCTGCCTGGCAGCTCCATCTTCAACATCCTTTTTCCAATACATCCACTATCCCTCCTCTGCACATGTCCAAACCATCTCAGCATTGCCTCTCTTACTTTGTCTCCAAACTGCTCAACCTGAGCTGTACCTCTGATACACTCATTTCTAATCTTGTCCCTCCTAGTTACTCCCAATGAAAATCTTAGCATCTTCAACTCTGCCACCTCCAGCTCCACCTCCTGCCTTTTTGTTTTCACCTCTCTTGTGCATTTTCCATTGCTTTGGATGGTTGATCGCAGGTGTTTAAACTTATCTACTTTCACTACCTCTACTCCTTCCATCTTCACCATTACACCTACCTGCCTCTTATTCACACTCATGTATTCTGTCTTGCTTCTACTGACTTTCATTCCTCTTCTCTCCAGAGCATACTTCCACCTCTCCAGATTCTCTTCCACCTGCTCCCAACTCTCACTACAGATCACATTGTTGTCTGCAAACCTCATGGTCCACGGAGACTACTACCTGACCTCATCTGTCAGCCTGTCCTTCCCCATGGAAACAAAAAAAAATCACAGAGCTGATCCCTGATGTAATCCTACCCCCACCTTGAATCCATCCATCGCTCCTACAGCCCACTTCACCACCTTCTCGCTGTCTTCATACATGTCCTGCACCACACTCAAATACTTCTCTGCCACTCCTGACTTTCTCATACAGTACCACACTTCCTCTCTTGGCAACCTATCACATGTTTTCTCTAGATCCACAAAGACACAGTGCAACTCCTTCTGACCTTCTCCATCAGCACTCTTAGAGCAAACATTGCATCTGTAGTACTATTTCTTGGCATGAAACCGTACTGCTGCTCACTGATTATAACCTCTCCTCTTAACCTGGCTTCAACAACTCTTTCCCATGTCTTCAAGGCTAAATACTAAGGAAAGAGAAATGACGAGAGTGTGTTGAGAAGGTGGAAGGAGTACTCTTAAGAGCTGATGAATGAAGAAAATGAGAGAGAGGAGGATGGATGAAGGAAAGATGGTGAACAAGGAAGCCCTGAGGATCAGCAAGGCAAAAGTGAGGGCAGCTTTAAAGAGGATGAAGAATGGAAAGGTGGTTGGTCCAGATGACATACCTTTGGAGGTATGGAGATGTCTAGGAGAGATGGCAGTGGACTTTTTAACTAGATTGTTTCACACAATCTTGGAGAGTGAGGGGATGCCTGAGGAGTGGAGAAGAAGTGTTTTGGTAGCAATTTTCAAGAACAAAGGTAATGTTCAGAGCTGTAGTAACTACAGAGGCATAAAGCTGATCAGCCACACCAGCTATTTTTGCTGGTTAGCAGCAAAGGGGGAGGGGGGTTGTGACAGTGCCATCTAGAGGAAATAGCATGTTTTAAACGCACTCACCCACACAATTACTACCTCAGTTGCTGGCACAGAAAGACTGGCACACAAACAGTAATAAATTTGCTGCTCTATGTCTCTCCACTTTACTGCAACCATTTGCACAAATGCCATATCTGCTACTGTCTGTCTGTCATTGCAATACTGATCATGTGCAGTCCTATCTGTCACTGTCTTCACCTACACTGTTGCATTGAACTTCGTACTACGGGTATTACTGCTCTACTTTTCTGTATATAGGATTGTTGAGTTTTATCGTTTATCATTTATCTTTATTTGCACTATGGGAGGTCTGGGTCTGTCTTTTGTCGCCATTCGCACTATGGTTTGATGAGCATGATGAACACCTGAAGAAACTACTAGAAGCGAGGAATACAGCTAGGCAGGAAAACCTACAGTGTAACACAAGGTCAAAGAAGAAGAAATACTCACAGGCTCAGAGTGAGCTGCAGGAGTACACCAGAGAGATGAAGTCCAACTGGTAGGATGAAAAAGCAGAGAAACTCCAAACTGCAGCAGACAGGAAGGACATGAAAACATTCTTTACAGGTTTGAGAGAAATCTACGGTCCTAAACCAAGAGGATTGATCCAACTAAAGGCTATGGACAGTGAAACGGTTTTGCAGGAGAAAGACAAGATCCTGGACAGATTTGCAGACCACTTTGACCAACTACTAAACAACCCTGGAGATCTCACTGAAGAGGCTAAAGAAGCTCTAGGGCAGCAACCAGCTGTATCAAGTCTGGATGAACCACCAAATTTTGATGAACTAATGGCAGCTATCAGGACAACACAGGATGGTGAAGCTCCAGGAAGGGATGGAATTCCAGCAGAAGTGTGGAAATTTGGTGGTGTTCAGCTGACCAACTGCCTGCACAAGCTCATCCAAGAGATATGGGATGCCCAGAAAGTACCTCAAGACTGAAAGGATACAAGTATTGTGCCTTTGTTCAAGAAAGGTGACAGGAAGGATTGTGGAAATTACTGAGGTTTATCACTGCTAGCCACTGTTGCTAAGATTGTCTCACGTGTACTACTTAACAGACTCAGTGAACACATCTTGCAGAATGCACTACCGGAAACCCAGTGAAGCTTTAGAAGTGGAAGAAGCATAATGGACATTATTTTCTGCTTGAAACAGGTTCAAGAAGGTTTTTTTTTTTTTTTTTACTTCCGGCGCCACACGAGTCGGCTGCCTTTTTGCAACAGCGGCTCAATTTCTGAGTTTATTCTTCCTCTATCTTTCCGATCCGGTGACAACTTTCTGATCCGGCGACACCTTACACACCTTATACATCACGGACACACAGATAGCCCCAAATGTCTCCTGAGCCGGCGGACGGAGCCATTGTTTACAGCAGGAGACGGTACAACAGGGAACAACTGCTAGCACTTAACCGCCACTCGGTGCTAATGGAAAAACTCGACGTACCAGGAGAAATAAGGTGAAAACGACGTGGTTGTCTGGCTGGTGTTAGACGGCGGCCAAGGAATAAGGTACAGACCCACCCTCCCATCCGTTGTTATGGGGAATGTACAGTCGATATTGGGAAAGGTAGATGAGCTAGCGGCTATCTCCCGCTACGATAGCATATACCGGGAGTGCTCCCTCCTTTTGTTTACAGAGACGTGGCTAACTGAACTAGCAGCAGATGCTAACATTGAGCTGGAGGGTTTCCACGTGATACAGGCTGACCGAACACCAGACAGTGGCAAAGCAAGGGGCGGTGGAGTGTTGATCTATGTTAATAACAACTGGTGCAGACCGGGATACATCACTGTTAAACAACAACACTGCAGCAAAGACATCAAGTTGCTAGCTGTTAGCATGCGGCCTACCTATCTCCTGAGGGATTACTCACATGTGATCTGCATTGTTATTTAGGCAAATCCGATGGCGAACGCTGGGACAGCGCGTGACGTCATCCATTCAGTAACTGGCAGGCTGCAGACAGAACACCCAAATGCTCTTCTCCTCATCTCAGGCGATTTCAACCATGTTTCACTGTCTGCCATTCTACCCACGTTCACCCAGTATGTCACATGCCACACTAGAGACAATAAAACACTGGACTTATTCTACGCAAACACTAAGGAGACGTACACCTCATCACCACTCCCCCCTCTCGGGAGATCGGATCACAACTTGGTTCATCTCCGGCCGGTGTACAAACCCCTAGTGCACAGACAACCTCCGGTCATGTGCACAGTGAAGCTATGGTCTGAGGAGGCAATGGACGCTCTAAAGGACTGTTTTGAAACCACTGCCTGGGAGCAGCTCTGCGATCCACATGGTGAGGACATTGATGGCCTCACTCACACCATCACGGACTACATCAGCTTCTGTGTGGACAACACCGTACCCACCAAGACCATACGGTGTTGCTCAAACAACAAACCCTGGATCAACCCTGAGATAAAAACTCTTCTGAGAGAGAAGAAGAGGATCTTCAGGTCGGGGAACAGGAAGATGCTGAAGTCCGTACAGAGGGAGCTGAGGAGGAAGATCAAAGAAGACAAGGACAGCTTCAGGAAGAAGATGGAGGACAAGCTGCAACAGATCAACATTGGTGGGGTCTAGAGAAACCTTAAAACCATCTCTGGGCTCCAGAATACCTCCCTCCATGCCACGGGGGGCAGGGAGTGGTCGAACAATCTGAATCTGTTTGTCAATAGGTTTGACCAACCGCCCTCCCCCCCGACTGCACAACAACCACTGCTGCCTCTGAAGACATCAAGTCCTGCTGCCCACTCCCCACTCCACCATCACCCCCCAACTCCCAACACACAGCCCCCCAACCTGACCCTCACTAAAACCCGGTGAGGACGGAGCTGAGGAAGATCAAGGCGAGGAAGGCGTCGGGACCGGACGTCATCAGTGCAAAGGTCCTCAAGTCCTGTGCAGACCAGCTGTGTGGGATTGTGGAGTACATCTTTAACCTGAGCCTGAAGCTGGGGAGGGTACCACAGTTGTGGAAAACATCTTGTGTGGTACCTGCACCAAAGACTTCCCACCCCAAAGATCTGAACAGCTACAGACCAGTGGTCCTGACGTCCCACATGATGAAGACCCTGGAGAGACTGCTCCTTGCTCACCTTCGCCCCCTGGTGGGACCAGCGATGGATCCACTCCAGTTTGCCTACCAGCATGGTATTGGGGTGGAGGATGCGGTCATCTTCCTCCTTCACCGTTCTCTGTTCCACCTGGAGAAGCCCGGGAATGCGGTGAGGATCATGTTTTTTGACTTCTCCGGTGCTTTCAACACCATCCAACCGATGATCCTGAAGGGTAAGCTGCTGTGCGCAGGGGTGGATCAGCACCTATCATCATGGATCCTGGACTACCTCACAAACCGGCCACAGTTTGTGAGAACCCGGGACTGTGTGTCCGACACAATCATCAGTAGCACGGGGGCCCCCCAGGGAACAGTTTTGACTCCCTTCCTGTTCACCCTTTATACTGCGGACTTCTCACACAACACAACACACTGCCATCTACTGAAGTTCTCTGACGACTCTGCGATCGTCGGCCTCATCTCCAACGGAGATGAAGCTGAATACAGAGGGCTTATCCAGGACTTTGTGGACTGGTGCCATCGGAACTGCCTCCAGATCAACGCGAGGAAAACTAAGGAGCTGGTGGTGGACTGCCGCAGGCAAGGACAACCCCTCAAAGCACTAGTAAATATATAGGGAACAGACATCGAGATGGTGACATCCTACAAGTAGCTGGGTGTTCATCTGAACAATAAACTAGACTGGTGACACAACACTGACGCACTCTACAAGAAGGGACAGCGAAGGCTGTTCCTACTGAGGAGACTCAGGTCTTTTGGTGTACAAGGGGCGCTGCTGAAGACATTCTACGACATGGTGGTGGCATCAGCCATCACTTTTGGAGTGGTCTGCTGGGGCAGTGGCATTCCTGCCACTGCCCCAGCAGTCTCCTATAGATTGAATCTCCTATAGATTGAATCTCCTATAGATTGAGTCCCCATCGTGCTGTTTGCTCTCTACATGTCTGTTCTTTTCTTCTTCTCTATCCCCTCACCCCCCAGCCAGTCGCAGCAGATGACTGCCCCTCCCTGAGCCTGGTTCTGCTGGAGGTTTCTTCCTGTTAAAAGGGAGTTTTTCCTCTCCACCGTCGCCAAGTGCTTGCTCACAGGGGATCGCCTGATTGCTGGGGTCTTTCTGCAACTGTGGGGGTCCTCCCTACAGTTGATAGTGCTATGAGATGACTGTTGTTGTGAAATGGCGCTATATAAATAAAGTTGAATTGAATTGAATTGAATTACAGCAGCCGATAAGAAGAGACTGAAAAAACTGATCAAGAAAGCTAGCTCTGTCCTGGGGCAGTGCCTTGACCCAGTGGAGGAGATGGGAGAGAGAAGGATGGTGGCTAAACTGTCATTTCTGCTGGAGTCCGAGTTCCACCCTATGCAGGACACACTGAATGTACTAAGGAGCTCATTTAGCAGCAGACTACATCATCCTAGGTGCACAACTGAGAGGTTTCGCAGGTCCTTCGTACCAACGGCTGTCAGACTGTACAACCTAAGCAGGGCTGCTCGCAGAGATAGCAAAAAGACGTGACAACCTAATAGTATTGAATGCAAAAGACGCAATAGACTTACACAATAGTCCCCTCCGGTATACAACTAGGAAAATACCGGTAGCTACGGAGGGTGAGAATATGTATGGGCACATAATCATACCATGTAGGGTAACTAAGTAGACGGTTATGCTGTTTCATTCCATCTAGCTGTGTGTTTATATATTTATATATTTATTCCATCTAGCGACAATGCTCCACACTGTGTGTTTATATATTTACATATTTATTCCATCTAGCTACAATGCTCCACACCGTGTGTGTTTATATATTTACATATCTATTCCATCTAGCTACAATGCTCCGCACTGTTTGTGTTTATATATTTACATATTTATTCCATCTAGCTACAATGCTCCGCACTGTGTGTGTTTATATATTCATATAATTATCCCATCTAGCTACAATGCTAACGACTACAGACCTGTAGCGCTCACCTCTGTAGTCATGAAGTCCTTTGAGCGCCTGGTCCTGCCCCACCTCAAAACCATCACCACTCCCCTCCTGGACCCGCTGCAGTTTGCCTACAGAGCCAACAGGTCTGTGGACGATGCAGTCAACCTGGCCCTCCACTCCATCTTGCAGCACCTGGACTCCCCGGGAACCTACGCCAGGATCCTGTTTGTGGACTTCAGCTCTGCATTCAATACCATCCGCCCCGCTCTGCTCCAGGACACGCTGTCCCTGCTCAACGTGCCTGACTCCCTCTGCAGGTGGATCACCGACTTCCTGACGGACCGGAGGCAGCATGTGCGGCTGGGAAAGACTGTCTCAGACTCTGTTAGCATCAGCACCGGATCACCCCAGGGCTGTGTACTTTCCCCCCTGCTCTTCTCCCTGTACACCAACTCCTGCACCTCCAGCCACCAGTCTGTTAAGCTGATCAAGTTTGCGGATGACACCACCCTCATCGGGCTCATCTCCAACGGCGACAAGTCCGTCTACAGGAGAGAGGTGGCCCAGCTGGTGTCCTGGTGCAGCCACAACAACCTGCAGCTGAACGCTCTGAAGACAGTGGAGATGATCGTGGACTTCAGAAAAGTCACAGCCCCCCTGCCCCCCCTTACCCTCACAGACTCTCCCATCACCACTGTGGATTCCTTCCACTTCCTGGGCACCACCATCACCCGGGACCTCAAGTGGGAGCCGACCATCAGCTCCCTCATCAAAAAGGCCCAGCAGAGGATGTTCTTCCTGTGGCAGCTGAGGAAGCTCAAGCTACCCACCAAAATGTTGGTGCAGTTCTACATGGCCATCATCGAGTTCATCCTCACCATCTCCATCACCGTGTGGTATGCAGGAGCCACCGCCAGGGACAGACTAAGACTGCAGTGCATTGTGCGCGCTGCTGAGAAGTTAATCGGCTCTGAGCTTCCATCCCTCCAGGACCTGTACATCTCCAGGACCCGGAGGCATGCAGGTCGGATCATAGCTGACATTTCACACCCTGGACACGCACTGTTTGCCGCCCTCCCCTCAGGTAGAAGACTTCGGTCCATTCAAAATCTCTGAATCTTCAATTTTTTTCTCCATATGCTAAATATGGTCAAAATGGCACCACCACGTGGAAAACAGTGAAAATGATTAATTCCAAGACAAAAGTCCGGATTGACACCCTGACATAATAAAATGCATGTATGGTGCTTTAATAGCTGTGAGCTCAAAAACTGCAGTTTGAATGGGTTTTAATGGCATATTTTTGCACTTAACAGTATGAATGTAACAACTGCTTGTGTACTTTACACTTACTGTAGGAGCTTAGCTGGAAATAACAAGATCAAATGAAAATACACAATCTTTCCAAAATTCATTCCATATGCATGAACACAAGCAAAATTATCCAAAAAAAAAATGCAGAATGATAAGCAGGTGGAATGGGCTCTTGGGGTTAAAAGGTAAAAGTCACACAATGATCAGCAGATTTCAGTTTTGGTGTAAAGTTAAAACCTGTCCTACTCTGTGATTGCGCGGACGGGCATGTCTCGGTGCGTCTCAGTGCACAATGAAAAAAAGCTGTATTTCTGGTCTTCCAGTACAGACACAGCTGTAAACAGAAAGTCAAAGGAGTGTTTGATTGGTTTAGAATGAGACTGACATCTCATTCGACCAATAAGAGCCTTGATATGGGTTTTTAAAACTTGAAAAACCAATGACCGAAAACATAGCAAGAAGGACCTGCCCATCAACGACTGCGAATAAAACGAGCCAATTGAAACTGGGTAATCTGACGATGGACGTGTCGTTTAGCCAATCAATTTCTGACTTCAATGACACCCTACATGCACTTGTTCCAACTTCCGGAAGATGGCGATCCTGACCAGTTCGCTCTTCTAAACCCGCATTCTCCAGCCCCGAAACTTGGACAATAACTCATATTCAAACTGAAAATATTTTCAGAGCTGCCAGCTTTAAAGCAAGTAAGTTCGATTGGCGATTTTAAACGCAAGTTTCTGTCACGGGAAACTAATCAAATCCGACTAACATGTCCGGCGGGAAAACGAACGTTAAGCTAACAACAACTACTACTGATCATGACTACACCCTGATGGAAACCTCTGTTAGTAGCGGTCCTGGTAAGAGAAAAAGTTCTCCCGTCACTCCAACAAAGTCTGTTCCGCCACTTTCCAAGATGAAAACCGCCCAAGAGCAATCTTACGACAACCTGGTAGATGCTATCACAAAGCTAACCACCAAAGTTGATGATTTTGGAGCGCAGTTAAGGGAGACCGCCACAATGGTAGCCAGCATCACCCGTCTTGTTGAAATCAATACTGCTGACATCAAAAATTGCCAGACCAAACTACAGAGCTTTGAAAGAGACATCCCCAAGCTTATACAAGAAAACGAAGAGCTTGTAGGGAGCGTGAAATGAAGAGGCTGAATTATTTCTCAATTCAGATTTATTACAACTTCACATCCCCAGCTCGCTCTCTCTGACAGGAACAAGAGAGTGAGCTGCAGTAAACCCCCACATTTATACCAGACACATCAAAGTCAGAATCACACCATCAAGTCAAATCCCCCTATTGACAATAAATCTCTTCTGAGTCCTTTTGCCATCCTGTCTGACCCCAGGAGGTCAGGAAGCCCTTTCAGGATCTCGCCCCCGCTCTTCTGTCCTCTTTCCATGTTCATAGGGGGTCCAGACGCATTGTCCATCTGAGGCGTGAGGTCAATCCACACATGTAAGGTTAAACATCCTTCTTGTGCTTAAACATATGCAGTTACAAATATGTGAGCTACATAACCCCCCCACACACACAAACGCCAAAGAATGGGCAATATAGCCTATGTCACACCGTCATAACAGAATCAAAATGGGCAATACAGCATATTTCACAGCATCATAATAGCATGAACAGCACAGCCTACACAACTTGACCAAATCACACATCAGTCTGCACATAGTCTAGGTTTCAACCGCCTTCCAAACCTGCTGTAAGCAGGTTTCCCAGTCCGTGTGGTGCCGTCTTGCGGCGAATCTGTTAATTGAGGGAGAGAATGGTTATTTGATCCCTGCGGGGGCTCCAGGGCATGTTCCCTCGGGGGTCTGCCGTGTCGAGGTGCCCTCGCCAGTCGTACAGACTCGTCATGCAACACAAAGGCAGGCTTTAGTCTGTCAATGCTAATTGTCTCTTTTCTGCCTCCTAAATCCAGTACAAAATGCTAGTCCCCGGTTTCCAGCACTCTAAATGGACAGTCATATGGTGGGCGGAGGCTGTGTCGCTGAGCCTCGTGCCTGACAAAAACAAACTCGGCATTTTTCAAAGCTTTGGGAACAAAAACGCGCGGGAAAGTGTGATGAACGGGGCCCGGAAGCATGTCTGCTCCCGTGCCGATCAGTGGTCCACGCGCCGGGGGGCGCCCCGGTGCCATATGGGATGGTAGGAACTCACCGGGCAGCCTGAGAGGTTGTGCAAAAACTAATTCAGCGGGGGAGGCATACAAGTCCTCCTTGGGCGCCGAACGTAACCCCAATAAAACCCATGGTAGTTTGTTTACCCAATCTGCATCAGTAAGCGACGCTCTGAGGGCTGCCTTCAAAGACCTGTGAAAACGCTCGCATAAACCTTTAGCATGGGGGTGATAAGCGGTAGTGCGGTCACTCCTAAGCTGCTGGCCATCGCTGACCACAGCTCAGACACAAATTGAGTTCCTCTATCGGACATAATGTCCGACGGGACCCCGAAACAAGCTACCCAGGCCGTTAAAAAAGCGCGAGCCACCTCTGCCGCCGTGGTCGACGTTAGCGGGACCACTTCCGGCCAGCGTGTGGTTCGGTCCACCATTGTCAAAAGATGTGTGAACCCCTGCGACGGCGGTGGGGGGCCCACGAGGTCTACATGCACATGATCGAATCTCCTAGCCGGAATGTGGAATGGTTCTAAGGGGGCTTTCGTGTGCCTGTGGATTTTGGCCCGCTGGCAAGCCATGCAGGCTCTTGCCCACTCTTTCACATGCTTGTGCAGGCTCGGCCAAACAAACTTCTACGCTACCATTTTCACAGAAGCGTGTACCCCCGGGTGCGCCAGGGAGTGAACCGAGTCAAAAATGCAACCGCACCACTCGGCAGGTACCACCGGGCGCGGTCGCCCGGTAGATACAGCGCAGATTAGGGGGGGCGAACCGGTTTGTAGACTCCTGCTCTCCAGCCTCAACCCTGTTGGTCCAGACTGGAGCGCGCGCACGTCTGCGTCTCTACCCTGCTCCGCTGCCATGGCTGCATAATCCATCCCCACGTGAACCGGGGCCGCATGCGCTTCCACGCTGCTACTCTGCCCTGCGGCTGCGGTAGTATGATCTGCTTCCACGCGGGCAGGCGCTGTTACCGCGCGCGAGAGGCAGTCCGTCACTACATTGAGTTTACCCGCCACGTGCTGAATGTCAGTGGTAAATTCCAAAATTGCGGCCAGCTGTCTCTGCTGCCATCCCGACCAAGGCTCTGAAATTCTGGACATCGCAAAAGAGAGCGGCTTGTGGTTGACAAACGCGGTGAAACGCCGACCTTCCAGCCAGAACTGGAAATGGCGAACGGCCAGGTGGAGCGCTAAAAGCTCCCTGTCAAACGCGCTGTATTTCTGCTCAGCTTCGCACAAGGACCTGCTGAAAAAAGCCAGCGGCTGCCAAACTCCAGCGACCTGCTGTTCCACCACCGCCCCTATGGCCACCTCTGACGCGTCTGTGGTGAACGCTATGCGGGCCGATGGGTCTGGGTGAGCCAGCAGTGCTGCATCTGCAAGTGCTTTTTTAACCCCCATGAATGCGCGCTCCCGCTCCGGGGACCACTCGATCATATTGGAGGGCTTCTGTTTTTTAAGCGCGGCATATAATGGTTGCATGAGCTGCGCTGTGTGGGGTATGAAACGGTTATAAAAATTTACCATTCCTAAAAACTCCTGTAACGCTTTGACCGTTTGTGGTCGGGGAAACTCGGCCACTGCGCGTACTTTGTCCGGTATAGGGACTGCCCTCTCTGGGGAGACGCGGTGCCCCAGAAAATCGATCTGCGCCACGCCAAACTGGCACTTGGCTGGATTAATTATTAACCCGTGCTCTCCCAACCTCTGAAAAACTGTCGTGAGGTGTTTTTCGTGTTCCTCGGAGGAGGAGCTGGCGACTAAAATGTCATCGAGGTAGACGAACACAAAATGGAGATCGCGTAACACCGCATCCATCATGCGTTGGAAGGTTTGCGCAGCGCCTTTCAGGCCAAACGGCATGCGTAAAAACTCAAAAAGTCCGAACGGGGTTATTACCGCTGTTTTGGGAATGTCCTCGGTTCGGACCGGGACCTGATGATAGCCACGGACCAGGTCTATTTTAGAAAAAATGCGCGCCCTTGCTAGATGCACCAAAAAATCCTGGATGTGTGGGATTGGGTAGCGGTCATGCGCTGTGGCATTGTTTAGCCTGCGGTAATCACCACAAGGTCTCCACGAGCCGTCAGCCTTAGGGACCATATGCAGTGGGGAGGCCCATGGGCTCTTCGAACGGCAAATTATGCCCAACCTTTCCAGGTTGGCGAACTCCTCAAGCACAATGGAGAATTTAGCTGCATCCAAGCACCGAGCCTTCGTGAAAACTGGCGGGCCAGCTGTGGTGATAAAGTGCTCCACCCCGTGTTTCGCAACCGTAGCTGAAAAAGTGGGAACTGTGAGCGCTGGAAACTGGGTGAGGAGAGTGTGGAACTTACCGCCTGCTGTTGCGATGTTGGTCTGAACTGTTGGCGGGGACACTCGAGCTGCACAAGGGATAGAATAAAACGAGAGTGCATTAATCAGGCGTCTATTAGCAAGATCAACTAACAAACCATGTGAGCACAGAAAATCAACGCCTAACATGTTGAAACTCATCGCCGCTACAATGAAAGTCCATTCATAGGTGCGGCCGTGTAAGGACAGGTGCAGAGTCCTTTCCCCGAAAGTCTTGATGCTCAAGCCGTTCGCCACTGTTGCCCCGTTTCCGCGGGGGCCTGCCAGCCGGTCAGCATAGGTTGCGGTGATGAAACTCACTTGGGCTCCGGTGTCCACAAGGAAGTGCCGCCCGGAGCTCGCATCCGTCAGATAGAGCAGCTTGTTTTTTTCGCTGAGAGTCGAAGCTGCTAACGACCCCCAGTCCTGGCGTTTCCCTGGTTCTTGTAGTTGCACGGCGGTACACATCTGCGCGCCTTCTCTGCGAAACGTCGATGGTAAAAGCAGAGGCCATCCCCTCCGCTGCCTCGGGATCGTGCCGCCGCCATCGTCGGTGGGGTGGCTTCCACTGCCTCCAGATTTCCACTGCCACCGGTCGCTGCTTCGAGGTCTGCTGCTGCCGCGGAAGCCGTCTGTTCGCCGCAGGAGTCGAGGAGCCGCTGCGCCTCTTTGGCCAGCGCGCGGAAGTCTCGCCAGTTCACACAACGCATGCTGGACAGGGTTCCCCTCATGTGTGCTGGGAGGGTCCTCAAGAAGATATGCTTGAACAGAAATTTGTCATTTTCTGTATCAATCAGCTGCAGCATGTCCTCAATAAGGTCGAACGGCCTGCGTCCTCCTCGGTCGCGCAGGTCCAGGAGCCTCCTAGCCCTCTCTTCGGCTGAGGGCATGAAACACTCGATGAGGGTAGCCTTTAGCTCGCCGTACTTGCCGTCAGCGGGAGGCTGCTGCACCAGGCTCCGCATGCATCGAGCTGTGCGGTTGTCGAGTTTTGCGATGACAGGGTGAAACTTGGTGTCATCTGCTGTTATTCCCCCAAGTGCGAACTGTGATTCAGCATGAAGGAACCACGAGTGCGGGTCGTCTTGCCAGAACTCAGGGAGTTTAATCGAGATGGCGCTTGTATGGGCGGTCTCCGACAAATCTGGGTCAGGGGAATCGTTTCTTGGCATCTCACGTCTTTGGTCACCAATGTAGGGAGCGTGAAATGAAGAGGCTGAATTATTTCTCAATTCAGATTTATTACAACTTCACATCCCCACCTCACTCTCTCTGACAGGAACAAGAGAGTGAGCTGCAGTAAACCCCCACATTTATACCAGACACATCAAAGTCAGTATCACACCATCAAGTCAAATCCCCCTATTGACAATAAATCTCTTCCGAGTCCTTTTGCCGTCCTGTCTGACCCCAGGAGGTCAGGAAGCCCTTTCAGGATCTCGTCCCCTCTCTTCTGTCCTCTTTCCATGTCCATAGGGGGTCCAGACGCAGTGTCCATCTGAGGCATGAGGTCAATCCACACATGTAGGGTTAAACATCCTTCTTGTGCCTAAACATATGCAGTTACAAATATGTGCTACAAGCTAAAGGAAAGGATTACTGAGCTGGAGAGGTACAAGAGGCGCTGGAACCTTAAAATACACGGGATCAAAGAAAAGGATAACGAAAAGATCCGTAAGGAGGTAATCCACATTCTGTCAGAAATTGCACCGCAGTGGGCAACGACCATGGGCACTATTGTTGATAGTGTCCACCGCCTGGGAAAACGTGAAAATGGAAGAAACTGCCAGGTTATTCTCCAGTTTGTTATGAGATACCACTGTGAAGAAGTTTGGAGGCTGACCAAAAACTCCAAATTCTGCAGAGTAGCCGGGATCCGATTCAAGCGAGATTTCTGTAAAGCCGACAGGGATGCCCGCGCAGCAGCATGGCCACAGATGGAGCAAGCTCGTGCAGCTGGGAAAAACATCTGGTACAAAGGCCATGTGGGATACATCGACGGTAGAAGAGTCAGCATCTAAGGGTCTGGTTCACAACTATGGCTGAACAAGCACTTTGACTCTTTAATGTTCTGTACATGTTGCTAAGCTACTTCAATGTTTACTTTATAGGGAGTCATTTCATAGTCCCCTTTTGAAGTATGCTGTGTTCCTGGCAGCTGCCATTTGGAAATGTTTACATGCTACTTTTACTCAGATTCCTGCCTCTTTTTTTGAAGGGTAGATTTATAAGGCAGCTCTTTTTCAATGCCATTTTGATGATTCGCATTACATATTTTCGATAATTTTATTGATCAGATTTTTGGATTCTGTCACAACAAGCGTGCAGCTTGGGGAAAAAGGAGGAAGGGAAAGGGGAAAGAAAAGGGGGAAAAAGGGGAAGAAAAAGGAAAAAAGGAAAGGAAAAAAAGGAAAAAAGGGGAAAAAAGTTATGAGTTAAAACATATATTTAGCAATTTAATCAGGTGCTTTCTTCAGTGTGCTTGGTCCAAAGTAACAACCTAAACCGTTTATCTACTTGTTATCTTTATTTTATTATTATTTTAATTTTTTCTTTATTCTCTTTCATCCTTTATGTCTTTTATTACAACCTTTTCTTTTGCATCACTTAATGCTAGGGGTTTACGAGACTATAAAAAGAAAGGCTACATTTCTATTCCTTAAAAATGAAAAAGCACATTGTTATCTTATTCAGGAGACTCACAGCAATGATACAGATGAACAAATGTGGACAAACCAATGGGGAGAAAAAATATACTATAGTCATGGCACAAATAGGTCAGCAGGGGTCGCCATACTCCTAAATAACTTTCCTGGGAAAGTAGTTGCAACCAAAAGAGATGACACAGGACACTGGATTATTTGCGTTTTTGAAATACACAACCAATTCTTGATTCTTGTTAACATTTATGGGTTTATTAACCGCAGTCAGAACAAACAATTAATTACAGACGTGACTAATATATTGAAGGAATTATCTCAAATATATATCAATCCTGTTTTTGCGCTGGGTGGCGACTACAATATGGTTATGGATGAATGGCTTGATAGGCAGCCCTCAAGATTTCCTAATCATCAGTATAATACCACTTTACTAGATTTTTGTAACACGTTTCAGCTTAGTGACATATGGCGTGCGCTAAATCCAGATACTCAAACCTTTACTTGGTTTAAACCTGATGGCACCATTAAATCACAATTAGACTACTGGCTTATTTCTGAATTCCAACCTGATATAGATATAAATACCTCAATTTCTGCAGCTCCGCTTACAGATCATTGTATGATCAAGTTAACCATAACTCCCACTAGCGCAGTCAGAAGAAAAAAAGGCTACTGGAAATTTAACTCAAATCTTCTAAAACGTGACCCATTCTATCAGGATGTTAAAAGGACAATCGACAGTATAACCAAAGATACATTATTGTCAACTTACAGGGAGAAATGGGAATTTCTTAAGTATAAAATCCGTCAGATTTCCATCTCATACAGCAAAGTCATAGCTGCACGGTGGCGCAGTGGTTTAGCACTGTGGCAGCACAGTTTTACCCTCGGCCGGGGGACCGCGGGGATCATGAGATCGTGGGTTCGATCCCAGCCCCCGACCAACAGTGAGCTGTGTGGAGTTTGCATGTTCTCCCCGTGTTGCGTGGGTTTACTCCGGGATTTCTCCGGTTTCCTCCCGCACACCAAAAACATGTAGGTTTAGGGTGCTCGCGCACGCAGCGACCAGCAGCCGGTGGCTTGTCACCAGACTGCAAACCAAGTCTACCTACGGGTACAAATAAGTAACAAAAAAAAAAAAAAAAAAAGTCATAAGCCGAGTCAATAAACAAAAAGAAATGGATATTGTAAATGAGATCCATTTAATATGCAACAAACATCCCTTATGTGAAGAGGACAAACAAAAACTGATTTTATTGCACTCTTCCCTATATAACATCTATATTAATAAAGCCAAAGGAGCATATATTAGGTCGAGAGCGAAATGGATAGAGGAGGGAGAGAGAAGCTCAACATACTTCTGTAGGCTTGAGAAAAGAAGACAAGAATGAAATGCCATTAAGTCTCTTAATGGCAAGTTGATGGCAAGGAATGTACTGATTCTGTGGGGATCTCTAAAGAAATATTTAAATTTTACAGTGAATTATACTCCTCCTCTTACTCACACACTAATGCAGACGGTGTGGCAACCTGGGGAGAGCCTAATTGTATACCATCTTAGACAGGAACAAAGAGCGGGCGTTCCCTAGTAAGATAACAGGGAGGTGTTAAGGATGAGTGGGTTGATTGCGATTGGATGAGAAGATCATCTTTTGTGTGTGAGAAGATTCTAGAAGAATGTCATGGTATTTAAGAGAAGAGCTTCTACTTGAATGTTATTCTTACTATGCTTGAGAATGTGAGAGTGTGTAATAAAGCGTCTGAAACAAATCTGCCTCTTCATTCACACGCTCCACACTGGTGACCCAAGACGTATCATGGAACACAGTTCAAGATCCCCGGAGCCAACCTCGACGGGAACCTCCAGCCACGCATGTGCGGTCGCAGTCAAGCTACTGGATTTCTGGCAGAACAATCCGCACTCTTGGTTCCACCTCGTCGAGGCGCAGTTTGCCCTCCAGGGAATAACGGCAGATGACACCAAGTTCCACTATGTGGTCGCAGTGCTCGATGCCCGCACAGCTCAGCACGTAGCGAGCCTGCTCGATCAGCCACCAACTGGCAATAAGTACAAGGCGCTAAAGGCTGCGCTCATCCAGCACTTCACTCTCTCGGATGGTGAGAGAGCAGAGAGGCTCCTGACGCGGACTGAGTTGGGAGATGGGTCGGCAATAGACCTTACGGAGAAGATGCTGACGTTGAGGGGCACGGACGACGACCACTTTCTTTTTACCCACCTCTTCTTCCGGAAACTTCCTACAGCGGCGAGAGCGGCCCTGGCCAATTCGCCATTGCTGGCCGAGCCGGACTTTCGTGCGCTAGCCTGGGAGGCAGACCGGATCATCATCGCCACCAGGGCGTTCATGACCATCGCGGCAGCAATGGAGCTCAGTGAGATGACCAGAGGAGGCGAGGAGCCACTGACGGCAGCAGCAGCGGGGGCCAAGGAGCGTGAGGGAGTCACGCTTTGATTCTACCACCGCCGCTTCGGAGAGAAGGCACGCAGATGTACACCATCTTGCCAGTTCAAGCGCTTGGGAAACGCCAAGACCGGGGGTCGGTAGCAGCCGCGACCCTCGGGGAGGAGAACAAGCTGCTCTACCTGACGGACACACGCTCGGGGAGGCATTTCCTCGTGGATACTGGCGCCCAGAAGAGTTTCATCCGGCCGACCTATGCTGACCGGCTGGCAGGATCTAGTGGCCCCGAGATGGCGGCAGCGAACGGCTCGGAGATTAAGACCTTTTTTTAATATGTTAAAGGAAATCCGTGCTACATCAGTTTTACCAAATACTATGAAACAAGGAGTCATCACACTAATTCCCAAACCTGGCAAGGACCCAAAATTAATTGATAATCTCAGACCAATTACTTTACTTAATAATGATTACAAAATTTTAACACATATTTATGCCAACAGACTCAAAACTGGCATCACTGATATTGTCAGTGTCAGAGACACAATCAGGTTTTATTAAAGGGCGCTCAATACACAACAATATACGCCTGGTATTGGACTTACTTGACTATAGGGACCTAATTGATGAGGGGTTTATTCTATTTTTGGATTTTTTTAAAGCTTTTGATATGATTGAACACAAATTTATGTTTAGGACTTTAGAGCTTTTTGGTTTTGGGGAGCACTTTTTAGACTTCATAAAACTAATTTACACGGACACTAACAGCTCAGTTCTATGACCACATGGTTCCTCCCCTAGATTTTCAATAGGCAAAGGAATTAAACAAGGCTGCCCGGTTTCGCCTCTGTTGTTCATTGCAGCAGCTGAAATGCTCTCAATTTTTATATAAAAAACTCTGAGTTTGATAAATTAACAGTATTTGGAAAACAACTAACAATCAGCCAACTGGCTGACGACACAGCCATATTCATGCACAACTCTGATCAAGTCCCTAAAATTCTCAATTATATAGATGTTTTCTCTAAAGCCTCTGGGCTTAAACTGAATCTAGGTAAATGTAAATTATTACCTATTCATGATTGCAGTCTATCAGCCATTCATACCATTCCCGTCAAACAAACAGTGAAATATTTGGGCATGCATATCACTAAAGATGTTGATCAATTAGTCAAGCTCAATATATGGAATTGCTTGGATAAATCAAAAACTTATCTCAACTCCTGGTCTCAAAGAGATATTTCCATTATAGGAAGAACGTTTCTGACAAAAATGGAATGCATCTCCCGATATATTTATCCAGCCCATTCATTGCCAACGCCCAAAGATGCCGTTAAAGCCATCAATCAAACCATTTTCAATTATATCTGGAAAGGGAAAACACATTATATTAAAAAAAGGTACCATGATTCAAGAATATGAGGAAGGTGGTGTTAAAGCTATAGACTTTGAATGCATTAATGGCACCATCAAAATTAACTGGCTGAGACAATTTATTAAACAACCCAAACGTTTCTGGTTTCATATTCCCAATGGAATTTTTGCTAAATTTGGGGGCATTAAATTGTGATGTGACTATGACCCAAAAAAGCTCCCCTATAAACTCTCCTCATTTCATCAACAGGTCTTACTATATTGGAGATTGATCTATAAACATAATTTTAGCCCTCATATGACCCCTCTGTGGAATTGTAGATATGTGCTATATAAACACAAATCAATATTCCTACAAAACTGTCAAAATAAGGGCATTTGGTCTGTACTACACTTATTAGACGGCACAGGGAATATTTTAACTTTTGAAAATTTCTGTGCTAAATATAACATAAATGATAAACGAGAATATAACCAAGTAATTAAGGCAATACCTCAGACAATTATACTAATGGCCTCAACTTTAAATAGATTTGGCTCTTACCCAAATCTCCCTTTGCTTTTGGTAAATGGTTTCCACCTAGGTGACTCAAAATTAAACAATTTAATTCAATTCAATTCAACTTTATTTATATAGCGCCATTTCACAACAACAGTCATCTCATAGCTACTAACTAACTAACTAACCTGCACTTATATAGCGCTTTTCTAGCCTTTCATAGCACTATCAACTGTAGGGGGGAACCCCCACCGTTGCAGAAAGACCCCAGCAATCAGGCGATCCCCTGTGAGCAAGCACTTGGCGACGGTGCAGAGGAAAAACTCCCTTTTAACAGGAAGAAACCTCCAGCAGAACCAGGCTCAGGGAGGGGCAGTCATCTGCTGCGACTGGCTGGGGGGTGAGGGGATAGAGAAGAAGAAAAGAACAGCCATGTAGAGAGCAAACAGCACGATGGGGACTCAATCTATGGGAGAGAACAAACAAATGTTAATGGCCAGCAAAAAAAAATATTTCATAGAGAGTGAGGAAAGGAGTGAGGCCCAGTGCATTACTGGAGGTCCCCCGGCTGACTAAACCTATTAGCAGCATAACTAAGGGAGGGTTCAGAAACACATGATCCCTCCCTAATTCAATTCAATTCAATTCAATTCAACTTTATTTATATAGCGCCATTTCACAACAACAGTCATCTCATAGCACTATCAACTGTAGGGAGGACCCCCACAGTTGCAGAAAGACCCCAGCAATCAGGCGATCCCCTGTGAGCAAGCACTTGGCGACGGTGGAGAGGAAAAACTCCCTTTTAACAGGAAGAAACCTCCAGCAGAACCAGGCTCAGGGAGGGGCAGTCATCTGCTGCGACTGGCTGGGGGGTGAGGGGATAGAGAAGAAGAAAAGAACAGACATGTAGAGAGCAAACAGCACGATGGGGACTCAATCTATGGGAGAGGACAAACAAATGTTAATGACCAGCAAAAAAAAATATTTCATAGAGAGTGAGGAAAGGAGTGAGGCCCAGTGCATTACTGGAGGTCCCCCGGCTGACTAAACCTATTAGCAGCATAACTAAGGGAGGGTTCAGAAACACATGATCCCTCCCTAATTGTAGGCTATATCAAAAAGGTAGGTTTTAGCCCTATTCTTAAAAACAGAGATCGAGTCTGACTCCCGAATCCAGATTGGCAGCTGATTCCACAGGAGAGGAGCTTGATAACTGAAGGCTCTGCCTCCCATTGTACTTTTGGAGATTCTAGGTATTACAAGTAAACCTGCATTTTGGGAGCGTAGTGCTCTGTTAGGATGATACGGTAGTATCAGATCTTTTAAATAAAAAGGAGCCTGATTGTTTAGAGCTTTGTAAGTAAGAAGAAGGATTTTAAACTTAATTCTAAACTCTATGGGAAGCCAATGAAGGGAGGCCAGAACCGGAGAGATATGATCTCTCTTTCTAGTACCTGTTAAAACTCTTGCTGCAGCATTTTGGATCAGCTGAAGACTTTTTAAAGATGTTTTAGGACAACCTGATAATAAAGAATTACAATAATCTAATCTCGAGCTAACAAAAGCGTGGATCAGCTTCTCAGCATCACTCTGAGACAAGATGCTCCTAATCTTGGCAATATTACGCAAATGATAGAAGGCAGTCTTAGAAACAAATTTAATATGTGAATTGAAGGACAAATCCTGATCAAAAATAACTCCAAGGTTCCTCACAGAGCTATTAAGAGAAAGAGTAACTGCATCCAAACTGAAAGTTTGATTTGGAAAGGAATTTCTAAGGTTTTTTGGACCAACAAGAATGACTTCAGTCTTATCTGAATTTAATAGCAGGAAATTACAAGTCATCCAAACTTTGATTTCCTTAAGACAGGCTTCTAACTTGGCTAATTGATTAGTATCATCTGGCTTCATTGACAGGTATAATTGTGTGTCATCTGCATAACAGTGAAAATGTATACAGTGCTTTCTAATAATGTTGCCTAACGGAAGCATATATAAACTAAAAAGAGTAGGGCCAAGCACAGATCCCTGTGGAACTCCATGACTAAGCTTTGAGCTGAGAGAAAACTCATCATTTACATGAACAAACTGGAACCTATCAGATAAATAAGATCTAAACCACTGCAACGAAGTTCCATTAAGTCCAACATAGTGTTCTAATCTATCAAGTAGAATATTATGATCAATAGTATCAAAAGCTGCACTAAGATCTAAAAGGACAAGTACAGAAACTAGTCCATTATCAGATGCAATGAGGAGGTCGTTAGTGACCTTCGCCAAGGCTGTTTCAGTGCTATGATGGATTCTAAACCCAGATTGAAACTCCTCAAATAAACCATTTCCCTGCAGGTGGTCAAATAATTGCATAGCAACAACTCTTTCTAAGATTTTTGAAATGAAAGGGAGATTAGAGATTGGTCTATAGTTAGCTAAAGCTCCTGGATCTAGCGTTGGCTTTTTGAGTAAGGGTTTAATTACAGCCGTTTTAAAAGCCTGCGGTACATGGCCTAAAGTTAATGAAGAATTGATTATATGATAAAAAAAAAAAAAAAAAAAATTTCTCTCGGCGCCACACGAGTCGGCTGCCTTTTGCAACAGCGGCTCGATTCCGAGTCTTTTTCCCTTCCTCTCTCTTTTGATCCGTCTTTTTTTTTCACCCCACTTATATCACGGACACACAGATCGTCCTAAATGTCTCCTGAGCCGGTGGACGGAGCCACTGTCTATAGCAGGATACGATACAGCAGAGAACAGCTGCTAGCATTCAACCGCCACCCGGTCCCATTGGAAAAACTCGACATACCGAGTGAACTGAGGCGAAAACACCGCGGCTGCCAGGCTGGAGTAAGGCGGAGGACAAAAAATATAAGGTACAGACCCTCCCTTCCATCTGTTGTCATGGGAAATGTACGGTCGATACTGGGAAAGTTAGATGAGCTAGCGGCTATCTCCCGTTATGATAGCACATACCGGGAGTGCTCTCTCCTTTTGTTTACTGAGACGTGGCTAACTGAACTAGCAGCAGATGCTAACATTGAGCTGGAGGGTTTTCACATGATACGAGCTGACCGAACACCAGACAGTGGCAAGGCTAGGGGCGGTGGAGTGATCATGTATGTTAACAACAACTGGTGCAGACCGGGACATATCACTGTTAAACAACGACACTGCAGCAAAGACATTGAGTTGCTAGCTGTTAGCATGAGGCCTACATATCTCCCGAGAGAACACTCACACGTGATCTGCATTGTTGTTTATGCAAATCCGACGGCGAACGCTGGGACAGCACGTGACGTCATCCATTCAGTAACCAGCAGGCTGCAGACAGAACACCCAGATGCTCTTCTCCTCATCTCAGGCGATTTCAACCATGTTTCACTGTCTCCCATTCTACCCACGTTCACCCAGTATGTCACATGCCACACTAGAGACAATAAAACACTGGATTTATTCTACGCAAACACTAAGGAGGCGTACACCTCATCACAACTACCCCCACTCGGGAGATCGGATCACAACTTGGTTCATCTCCGGCCGGTGTACAAACCCCTAGTGCACAGACAACCTCCGGCCATGCACACTGTGGAGTTATGGTCTGAGGAGACAATGGACACCCTAAAGGGCTGTTTTGAAGCCACCGCCTGGAAGCAGCTCTGCGATCCACATGGTGAGGACATCGATGGCCTCATTCACACCTTCACGGGCTACCTCAGCTTCTGTGTGGACAAATCCGTTCCCACCAAGACCATACGGCGTCACTCAAACAACAAACCCTGGATCAACCCTGAGATAAAAACACTTCTGAGAGAGAAGAAGAGGATCTTCAGGTCGGGGAACAGGGAGATGCTGAAGTCCGTACAGAGGGAGCTGAGGAGAAAGATCAGAGAAGGCAAGGACAGCTTCAGGAAGAAGATGGAGGACAAGCTGCAACAGAGCGACATCAGCGGGGTCTGGAGAAACCTCAAAACCATCTCGGGGCTCCAGAATACCTCCCCCCAGGCCACAGGGGGCAGGGAGTGGGCGAACAACCTGAATCTGTTTTTCAATAGAGTTGACCAACCGCCCTCCCCCCTGACTGCACAACAACCACTGCTGCCTCTAAAGAAATCAAGTCCTGCTGCCCACTCCCCACTCTACCAACACCCCCCCACTCCCAACACACAGCCCCCCATCCTGACCCTGACCAGGACCCAGGTGAGGACGGAGCTGAGGAAGATCAAGGCGAGGAAGGCGCCGGGACCGGACGGCATCAGCGCAAAGCTCCTCAAGTCCTGTGCAGACCAGCTGTGTGGGATTGTGACGTATATCTTCAACATGAGCCTGAAACTGGGGAGGGTACCACAGCTGTGGAAAACATCTTGTGTGGTACCTGTACCAAAAACTTCCCACCCCAAAGACCTGAACAGCTACAGACCGGTGGCCTTGACGTCCCACTTGATGAAGACCCTGGAGAGACTGCTCCTTGCTCACCTCCGCCCCCTGGTGGAACCAGCGATGGATCCACTCCAGTTCGCCTACCAGCATGGCATTGGGGTGGAGGATGCGGTGATCTTCCTCCTTCACCGTTCTCTGTCCCACCTGGAGAAGCCCGGGAATATGGTGAGGATCATGTTCTTTGACTTCTCCAGTGCTTTCAACACCATCCAACCGATGATCCTGAAGGACAAGCTGCTGCGCGCAGGGGTGGACCAGCACCTGTCATCATGGATCCTGGACTACCTCACGAACCGGCCTCAGTTTGTGAGAACCCGGGACTGTGTGTCCGACACGATCATCAGTAGCACGGGGGCCCCCCAGGGAACGGTGCTGGCTCCCTTCCTGTTCACTCTTTATACTGCGGACTTCTCACACAACACAACACACTGCCATCTACAGAAGTTCTCTGATGACTCTGCGATCGTTGGCCTCATCTCCAATGGAGATGAAGCTGAGTACAGAGGGCTTATCCAGGACTTCGTGGACTGGTGCCATCGGAACTGCCTCCAGATCAACGCGAGGAAAACTAAGGAGCTGGTGGTGGACTGCCGCAGGCATGGGCAGCCCCTCACAGTACCAGTAAATATACAGGGAACAGACATCGAGATGGTGACATCCTATAAGTACCTGGGTATTCATCTGAACAATAAACTAGACTGGTCACACAATACTGATGCACTCTACAAGAAGGGACAGCGCAGGCTGTTCCTGCTGAGGAGACTCAGGTCTTTTGGTGTACAAGGGGCGCTGCTGAAGTCATTCTATGACACGGTGGTGGCATCAGCCATCACTTTTGGAGTGGTCTGCTGGGGCAGTGGCATTACTGCAGCAGATAGGAAGAGACTGAACAAACTGATTAAGAAAGCTAGCTCTGTCCTGGGGCAGCGCCTTGATCCGATGGAGGAGATAGGAGAGAGAAGGACGGTGGCTAAACTGTCATCTCTGCTGGAGTCCGAGTTCCACCCTATGCAGGACATACTGAATGCACTGAGGAGCTCATTTAGCAGCAGACTACATCATCCCAGGTGCACAACCGAGAGGTTTCGTAGGTCCTTCCTACCAACGGCTGTCAGACTGTACAACCTAAGCAGGGCTGCTCGCAGAGATAGCAAAAAGACGTAACAAACTAATAGTTTTTTGAATGCAAAAGATGCAATAGACTTACACAATGGTCCTCTCCGGCATACAACTAGGAACATACCGGTCGCTATGGAGGGTGAGAATATGTATGGGCACATAATCATACCATGTAGGATAACTAAGTAGACGGTTATGCTGTTTCATTCCATCTAGCAACAATGCTCTGCACTGTGTGTGTTTATATATTTGCATATTTATTCCATCTAGCTACAATGCTCCGTACTGTGGGTGTTTATATATTTATATATCTACATATTATTCCATCTAGCTACATTGCTCCGCACTGTGTGTGTTTATATACTTGCATATTTATTCCACCTAGCTGCAATGCTCCGTACTGTGGGTGTTTATATATTTACATATTTATTCCATCTAGCTACAATGCTCTGCACTGTGTGTTCACATATTCATATATTTATTCCATCCAGCTACAATGCTCTGCACTGTGTGTCTGTGTGTGTGTGTATATATATATATTTTATAGTAATACGTACATATGTTTATTAGCTGCTCTTGCTTGCTTGTTTTTTTTCTTGCCTTCTGATTGTTGCTCTGAGTGTTGCTATCCCTGTGCTGTTGCAATCCTGGAATTTCCCCGTTGTGGGACTAATAAAGGCTTATCTTATCTTATATGAAGAATAAAGCTACCAATAAGTGGGAAGACTTCTTTAAATAACCTGGTAGGAATAAGGTCTAAAAGACAAGTTGAAGGTTTGGATGAGGAAACTATTTTGTCTAACTCACAAAGGTCGATTGGAGTAAACTCATCAAGACAGACATCAATAGAAGGAGTTGTAGTAGTTACAGTATTTAAGTTAACTGTGGGAAGAATCTGATTGATTTTATCTCTGATGGATGAAATTTTATTATTGAAAAAGTTCATAAAGTCCTGACTAGTAAGCTCTAAGGGGATGCTAGGATTGACAGAGTCCTGACTCTTTGTCAACCTGGCTACAGTACTGAAAAGAAACCTGGGATTATTCTTGTTCTCTTCTATTAATGCAGAGTAATAACTCGTTCTAGCTTTTCTAAGAGATTTTTTATAAATTAAAAGATGATTTCTCCAAGCTAAATAGATTTCATCTAAATTAGTAGAGCGCCATTTTCTTTCTAATTGACGAGTCTTCTGTTTTAAGCTACGAGTTTCTGTGTTGAACAGAAACTCGTAGCTTAAATTGTAGGCTAAGATAAGATAAGATAAGCCTTTATTAGTCCCACAACAGGGAAATTCCAGGATTGCAACAGCACAGGGATAGCAACACTCAGAGCAACAATCAGAAGGCAAGAAAGAAAAAAAAAAAAAAACAAAAAAAAAAAAACAAGCAAGCAAGAGCAGCTAATATACATATGTACATATTACTATAAAATATATATATATACACACACACACACACACACACACACAGTGCAGAGCATTGTAGCTGGATGGAATAAATATATGAATATATGAACACACAGTGCAGAGCATTGTAGCTAGATGGAATAAATATATAAACACCCACAGTACGGAGCATTGCAGCTAGGTGGAATAAATATGCAAGTAAGACTAGATCAAAAAGGTAGGTTTTAGCCCTATTCTTAAAAACAGAGATCGAGTCTGACTCCCAAATCCAGATTGGCAGCTGATTCCACAGGAGAGGAGCTTGATAACTGAAGGCTCTGCCTCCCATTGTACTTTTGGAGATTCTAGGTATTACAAGTAATCCTGCATTTTGGGAGCGTAGTGCTCTGTTAGGATAATACGGTAGTATCAGATCTTTTAAATAAAAAGGAGCCTGATTGTTTAGAGCTTTGTAAGTAAGAAGAAGGATTTTAAACTTAATTCTAAACTCTATGGGAAGCCAATGAAGGGAGGCCAGAACCGGAGAGATATGATCTCCCTTTCTAGTACCTGTTAAAACTCTTGCTGCAGCATTTTGGATCAGCTGAAGACTTTTTAAAGATGTTTTAGGACAGCCTGATAATAAAGAATTACAATAATCTAATCTCGAGCTAACAAAAGCGTGGATCAGCTTCTCAGCATCACTCTGAGACAAGATGCTCCTAATCTTGGCAATATTACGCAAATGATAGAAGGCAGTCTTAGAAACAAATTTAATATGTGAATTGAAGGACAAATCCTGATCAACAATAACTCCAAGGTTCCTCACAGAGCTATTAAGAGAAAGAGTAACTGCATCCAAACTGAAAGTTTGATTTGGAAAGGAATTTCTAAGGTTTTTTGGACCAACAAGAATGACTTCAGTCTTATCTGAATTTAATAGCAGGAAATTACAAGTCATCCAAGCTTTGATTTCCTTAAGACAGGCTTCTAACTTGGCTAATTGATTACTATCATCTGGCTTCATTGACAGGTATAATTGTGTGTCATCTGCATAACAATGAAAATGTATACAGTGCTTTCTAATAATGTTGCCTAACGGAAGCATATATAAACTAAAAAGAGTAGGGCCTAGCACAGATCCCTGTGGAACTCCATGACTAAGCTTTGAGTTGAAAGAAAACTCATTATTTGCATGAACAAACTGGAACCTATCAGATAAATAAGATCTAAACCACTGCAACGAAGTTTCATTAAGTCCAACATAGTGTTATAATCTATCAAGTAGAATATTATGATCGATAGTATCAAAAGCTGCACTAAGGTCTAAAAGGACAAGTACAGAAACTAGTCCATTATCAGATGCAATGAAGAGGTCGTTAGTGACCTTCGCTAAGGCTGTTTCAGTACTATGATGGATTCTAAACCCAGATTGAAACTCTTCAAGTAAACCATTTCCCTGCAGGTGGTCAAATAATTGCATAGCAACAACTCTTTCTAAGATTTTTGAAATGAAAAGGAGATTAGAGATTGGTCTATAGTTAGCTAAAGCTCCTGGATCTAGCGTTGGCTTTTTGAGTAAGGGTTTAATTACAGCCATTTTAAAAGCCTGCGGTACATGGCCTAAAGTTAATGAAGAATTGATTATATGAAGAATAAAGCTACCAATAAGTGGGAAGACTTCTTTAAATTACCTGGTAGGAATAGGGTCTAAAAGACAAGTTAGAGACAAACCATTTAGCGATTAGAAAAATATTTAATAAAGAAATCTTCCCAGTAACAGTATCTAGAGCTGCTATTCTTAAGTTTTTCTCCAAAAAAGAAGCTCAAATTCTAAGATCTAAATTCTTTAAATTTCCTATTTCACCAAAAGCAAAAGAGATCCACTATAAAGTTTTAAATGGAATTTATCCTTCTGCTGAGTTTCTAAGTAAACGTTTTGGCTTTGAGAACAATAACTGTTCCTTTTGTAATGAACATATAGAAAGTACAGATCACATTTTGTTTTCCTGTATGTACACTAATGGGTTTTAAGATGATTTTCATCACTGGTTATCTAAACATGTACCAACCCCTGTTTTTAATTGTCAGAATATTTTGTATGGCTTTATTATTAAGAACTCATTGCATGATATGTTTATTAACACCCTCGTAATCTTGGGAAAATTTTATGTACACAGAAATAGATTTTTAAAATGCAAGCCAAATTTTAATGTATTTCATTAAGAACTCTGCCTTTTTTTCTCATCACTGAAACACATGAAGAAGTGGAATGTTGTGAAACTCCACTGTTTGTTTGATGATCGGAAACTCATGGACAACCCCTAGCGCTCTGGACACTCTGGACTGAAAAGAACCCTGTGGCAACCTGGGGAGTGCATAATGGTTTACCACCTTATTTCAGGGAGAAATAATAATTTAGCTTATAACACCTTACCTCTTCACAGCAGCAGAGTCGTGGCGAACTTCTCTTCCCCATTGTCAGACGAACGCGACGCTGCTCGGCTCGTGGATCCCGATCAAAACATAATTCCATTATTGCGGTTTTGGTGAATGATTTACAACCTTTGTCGTCGGCCTCCGTCGGTCTATGATGACGGAAGAGAATCCTAAACGTCTATTCTGCTGGAATGAGTGCAGGTCCCACTTGTGGGTGTTCTCCATGCTGCGGGGTCTGTAGTAGATTCGTCCAGCGTCCTTTGTTTTCATCTGCTGTAGCAGTAAATCTCTCTTCACCCAGCCTGAATTTCTGTGCTTCAATTGGCTCCTGCATTCACAGTAGGCGGGTCCTCCTTCCTAGGTTTTCATTCATTGGCTCTTCATGGTTTCAGAAACCCAATTCAAGGTTCTTATTAGTCGAATGAGAGGTCAATCAGATGAACTAATCTGTTCGCGGCTGTCTCTGCAGTTTTTTTTTTTAGTGGCGTTTAGATGCCACTACATCACCATCATCACCTACATCACCACAATCTGGTCTATGCGTCTTAGGACACGTGCGTCTTAGGACACAGAGACTTGCCCGCCCGCGGAACAACGGAGTGCAAGTGGTTAATAATCAACCCAGCGAAATGTCAGTTCGGGGAGACGGAGATTGATTTTTTAGGACACCGCGTCTCTCCCAAAGGAGCGGTTCCGCTGCCTGACAAAGTGCGCGCAGTGACAGATTTTCCCCGACCACAAACGGTCAGGACGCTACAAGAATTTTTGGGAATGGTGAACTTTTATAACCGTTTCTTTCCCGGTGCAGCGCAGCTTATGCAGCCATTGTACGTTGCGCTCAAAAAAGAGAAACCCGTGAATAAGGTCGAATGGACCCTGGAACGAGAGCAGGCGTTCTTGGAAGTTAAAGCAGCCCTGGCAAATGCCACATTGTTGGCACATCCAGACCCAACGGCCCGCATAGCCCTCACCACTGACGCCTCAGATGTGGCCATAGGGGCTGTCATGGAGCAGCGCGTCGCCGGGGCTTGGCAGCCACTCGCCTTTTTCAGCAGAACCTTGCGCGACAATGAATGTAAATACAGAGACAGAGAGTTGCTGGCTTTCCACCTGGCCATTCGCCATTTCCAGTTCTGGCTGAAGGGCGCAATTTTATTGCATCCATTGACCATAAGCTACTAACATTCGTGATGGCCAAAGTTTCAGAACCTTGGTCGGGCCAGCAGCAGAGGCAGCTGGCCGCGATCTCAGAGTTTACTACCAATATTCAGCATGTGTCGGGCAAACTGAATGTAGTGGCAGACTGCCTCTCGCGCGCTGTTGTGGCCCCGGGCTGTGTAGGGTTGGATTACGCAGCCATGGCCGCGGAGCAGGCTAGTGACGCGGACGTGCGTGCTCCAGTCTGGACCAACAGGGTTAAGGCTGGAGAAGAGGACACTGCTTAACGGCATTCCCCCCTTAATCTGCGACGTCTCCATGGGTTGCCCACGGCCTGTGGTTCCGGCCGCGTGGCGCCGCCGTGTGTTTGAGTCGGTTCACTCTTTGGCACACCCAGGTATGGTAGGAGAGAAATATGTGTGGCCGGGCCTTCGCAAACAAGTGAAAGAGTGGGCGGCAGCCTGCGTGGCGTGCCAACGAGCCAAGGTTCACAGACACACGAAGGCTCCTTTGGAGCCGTTTCGCATCCCGGCTAAGAGGTTTGACCATATCCACGTGGACCTCGTAGGCCCCCTTCCGCTATCACAGGGGTACACGCATCTCCTGACAATGGTGGCCCGCACCACGCGCTGGCCAGAAGCGGTTCCACTGGCGGCAACCACGGCCGAGGAGGTGGCACGCGCGTTTTTAACAGCATGGGTGGCGCGTTTTGGAGTTCCGTCGGACATTACATCCGACAGAAGCTCTCAATTTGTTTCTGAACTCTGGTCAACCATGGCCCGCAGCCTAGGTGTCTCTATTCACCGCACAACCGCGTACAACCCGCAGGCAAATGGGTTATGCAAACGTTTTCATAGGTCGTTAAAAGCGGCTCTGAGGGCTTCACTGACATGAAGCCCTCAGACGGGGTTAGGTTCTGCACATAAAGAGGATCTGGAAGCTTCCCCAGCAGAACTCGTTTTTGCACAACCACTCCAGCTGCCTGGGGAGTTTCTGCCAGATAATCCTGCGCTGGGCAGCTCCCCGTCTCAGCTGCTGCAGCGTTGCATAGACTCAAGCACGCTGCCGGGCCCTGCCCACCACAGTTTTCCGCGCGTTTTTGTGCCTAAAGCTTTGAAAAACACAGAGTTCGTGTTTATCAGACACGACGCCCACCATCCCCCACTGCACCCACCTTATGATGGACCGTTTAGAGTGCTGAAAACAGGGGATAAGCATTTTTTGCTAGACTTGGGTGGTAGGAGGGAAAAAATTGGCATAGACAGACTCAAACCTGCTTTCGTTGTGGCTGACGAGCAAGCGCTGTTGGCGAGGGCCCTTTGGTATGGAAGACCCCCACGGGGCGCTTCCCAGAGAAAAGATTCTCCAGAGCACCCACACGGACAGTCAAAAAGTTTTCACCCCCAGACATCAGCCCCCCAGCATGGCAGCGCCACGGAGGCAGCGAATCCTGGCTACAGCAGATACGGCAGAAGACTGAAGCCCAAGCAGCATGCGGACTGATGTTGATTGTTTTACAGCATGTGGACTGATGTTAATGGTTTTATTACAGCATGTGGAGTGTTACCTTTTTGTCCTATCTAAGTTGCTGGGGGGGGGGGGGGGTTGCAAGCTGGGGAGTGCATAATGGTTTACCACCTTAGACAGGAACAAAGGATGCGAAGTTAACCTTTTGTGTGTGAGAAGTTTCTAGATGCCCTAGTAAGATAACAGGGAGGTGTCAAGGATGAATGGACTGATTGCAGTCAGACGGGGGGATTATCTTTTGTGTGTGAGAAGAGTCTAGAAGGATGTCATGTTATTTAAGGGAAGAGTTCCTACTTATATGCCATTCTGTCTATGCTCCTTGTGTGAGTCGTGTAATAAACCGCTTGAACCAAATCAGCCTCATTATTTACACGCTCCACAACCCCCCCTTTTCTCTCTTTGTCTACTCTATTATGCTTTTATTTACTTTATCTTATTATTATTTACTACCCTTACTATTTTATTTTGTCCTTCGTACCTCTTGTATGACTGTTGACTGAACTACACAATTTGGGGGGAAAAAAAAAAAAACCTCGGTAACTGCCATGTTTACTACCATCTATGTTACAATTCTGTACCTTTACCTTGTTCTCAATAAAGTTTGGGGAAAAAAAACGTGTCAACATGCCCACAGTCACGTGACCGTTGCGAACGAGGCCTCGTTGTGTCATGATGTGATTTGACACCTGGCGAGAAATTTGAGAGGGCTGGGCGTTGCGGACGTTCTCGCGAACAGGAACTGTGCTGTATATGTCTGGGTTATCACCCCTTGGTTTTACTGTGCAAATAGCTGAGATAGTGAACTCTGGAACACAGTTTGGCACAGTTCAAGAACGCCTTGTTACAACCTGAGGAAAAAAAGCTGTGCAATATTCATTTTTTGTGGTATTGTTACAAATTTTTGACCTGAGCTTGAAAACACTTGGTTCTACATTTCTGTTGTGTTTTCCAGCCAGTACCTGACGGCTGTGTGTTATTTGCAAGCATTTGTATCTAAAAAACCACCCGGGCAAACTTTATTTTCTTCAAGTTCAGTATGTTTAGATGACTGTTACTCAGTGGCAGGAGCACTTAGAGAGATTATGACTGTTTTGCCAAAAAAATTCAGAGTGATTTCTTTTAAATGAGACCAACCCCATGAAGATGCTGCAGAGGGCTGAAGAACAGCTTTTGATTTACTTTAGGTATGTTATTTTTAGGCGTTTTTAGGGAAATTGACCAGAGTGGAAGAGGAATCATAGGTTTTATTACCAGAGTCTCAAGGATCACAAACTTCAATGAATGTATCATTTCAGCAACCAAACCCATTATAACCCACAGTCTTACCGGGATGAGGATCGACACTGTGGTGAGGGCTGAGTCTGTGCAGATCCTCTCTGATAAACGAGGAAACTGGAGGATAGCAGCCTCTTCTGAAAATGTTAGGAGCAAAAAGTGAAGATATTTGTGCAAAACTGTATGAAGTAGAAGCAGAAAACCATCAGAGAAATAAATAGTCAAATAAAATAGAGATATGTAATTTTTAGAGGGTCAGTTGAGCGTGTTACCTCACAGTTGTCCTCTGCAGCAGTGAGAAGGAGGAGGCTCCTCCTGGCTCCTAACATAGCTTCAACCCACCCATTCTCTCTGTTGATCACACAGGAGTGCTGTCGTGCCGAGTTCTAATCGCTTGCCGAGAACTGCGTCCCGTCATCGCAGACACGCGGAAATGGGCGGGACTGGCGCGCGACCGTGTGCGACAACGCGCATCTAAGGGAGTGACGCTGTAATGCCACCAAGTCTATAATAGAACCCGACAGCCAGGCTGTAAATGGGCTTTAAATTATGTTTATTCGCCAAACATTTTAGCGTTTCAGAGGGAGTTAGAAATCACAGTGATCCAAGTCTACATAATAACAGAATAAAATGATTACAGTGATTTTTTGTCCAGATTCTTTGAGACTCTTGGATTCTTTAGCACATGAATGGGTGGATAGCAGGATCTGTAAAGTGCTTTGGTCATCAGGAGATGAGAATAAAAGCCCTATATAAGTGAACGCCATTTACCATTTACCATCCACACGTTCCAGGTTTGAGGGTCAGTTTATTATGAATGTGTCAAGCTGGTGCAAACTTGTTTTTTGAGCATAATTTATTTACATTCATTCATGCATTCATTCATTCATTCATCTTCTTCCACTAAATCCTACATATTCACATAGAGTGAAGAGGCCTCGCCGTCACAGGCCCGTGGCTCTGAGAGAGATCCGTCGCTACCAGAAATCCACAGAGCTGCTCATCCGTAAGCTGCCCGTCCAGCGCCTGGTGAGGGAGATCGCTCAGGACTTCAAGACCGTCCTGCGTTTCCTGAGTTTCGCCGTCATGGCTCTGCAGGAGACCAGCGAGACCCACCTGGTGGTCTCTTCTTTGCTAAGGGGGTCACCATCATGCCCAAAGACTTCCAGCTGGCCCGCTGCATCCGCGGAGAAAGAGCTTAGACTTTCTGCTGCACATTCACCAGCCATAATGCTCTGCACTGTGTGTCTATATATATACATTTATAGTAATATGGACATATGTTTACTAGATGTTGTTTTTTCTTGCCTTCTGATTGTTGCTCTGAGTGTTGCTATCCCTATGCTGTTGCAATCCTGGAATTTCCCCATTGTGGGACTAATAAAGGCTTATCTTATCTTATCTTATATTATTATTAAATATGCATTAGTTTTTTGATCATTTATTTTCAGTTAATGTTGTAATGATGTTCTAATTACAATTTTGATGATGATGGAAAATGTTTTTTTCATGTATTGCTCATTGCTGAGTCAGCTTTCCAATAAAATGAGTTAATTCCAGCTGGTGTCTGAGTGTGGATTTATTCAACTAGATGAACTTCTTTGTAAGGGGAATTTGTCTTGGTGTGTGTGTGTTGGATGAGACTTTAAATTTATTATTGTGGTGGTGTGAAAATGACGAGACAGAGTTCTCTCTCAAAGTCAACTTTATTCACAACACCATCATCTCACAGCAGAGAGAAAAAAAGAGGATGAAACAGTAAGCTCTCGTCCTTAAATATCAGGGACTTCACACTTCGTAGATCACATGTCACACAGACCACTTTGCATTATAAAGACAGTCACAATGCATTTCTCTCCATGATATCACTTCCACTATCTCCCATGCATCCTTTCCTTAATCCTTTAATTGCACCCCACAGTCTCAGGCCTTGCATACCAAAGCTAATATTCCTGCTAATAAAGCTAATTTTTGGGCGCATGCGCACGCAGCGACCAGCAGCTGGTGATATAGTGCGTGTGTGCGTGTGTGTGTTTTTTGTACTTTATTATGTTTTTAGAAAATCCTCTGTGTTGTTTCTGCCCTGGAGCATTTGTGGAATATATGGCGAAGAGCTCCCTGGTATCTACTGTACATCATGGATTTCCTCTCCTCTCTCGCACTGCTGCTTTCTGTGCTGTGGCTCTTTGTCTCTGAGGTAAACGCGTCCGGCCCCATGGCGAGCAGAATAGCGGGCAGAATATAATATTCCAGCGACGTGTTGCTACGCTTTAACACAGCTGATTCAGCGCCTGTGATTGAGCCCAAACTTCAACTGCCGGACTTTATTTTGAGAGACGGACACAGCGGTGAAAAGAGAGACGGCAGGAGGAAGCGTGGAAGACGTGGAGGTGTGAAATTGTGCCTTAGGAGACGTCAGTTTGGTAACATTCCTCTTCCTTCGATCATTTTTGGGAATGCACAGTCTGTGAGAAACAAGGTGGAGGAAATTCAAGGCAATGTACGTTACCAGAAGGATTTTAAGAACTGCTGCGTCATGGCTTTCACTGAATCTTGGCTTACTGCGCATGATCGAGACGCAGACCTGTGGATTGACGGCTTTGGAGCCCCGCTGCGCTCGGATCGGCAGGAAGAGGTAACTGGGAAGCGTCAGGGGGGCGGAGTATGTTTATACATTAATAAGCAGTACTGCACATCTGTCACGGTCAGAGAGCGCATCTGTACACCCGATGTGGAGCTCCTGTCTGTGTCGCTTCGCCCCTTTTAATTGCCTCGAGAGTTTCCCCAACTTTTCATCACAGTTGTGTACATTCATCCGAGGGCAGACGCTGACTCCGCCTCCAGCACCATCTCTGATGTGGTGCAGCGGCTGCAGTCAATTTCTCCAGAGGCACCAAACTTCATTCTTGGGGATTTTAACCATGTTTCTTTAAAGAAGACACTTAAAAACTTTCATCAGTATGTCTCCTGCCCAACCAGGCGAAAAAAGACATTGGACCTGTGCTGTGGATCCATAGAGAGGGCCTATAAATCACTCCCCCTTCCTCCTTTAGGATCCTCAGATCACAACTGTGTTCATTTGCTGCCCACATATAAAACTGCTCTCAGAAGAGGCAAGGTGGAGATGAGAGACATTGATGTGTGGACAGAAGATTCAGAGCACAGCCTCCAGGAATGCTTTGACTGTACAGACTGGAAGATGTTCATAATGGCCTGCGGGGATGATTTGGACTCTCTGGCTGAGCTCACATGCTCATACATGGCTTACTGTCAAAATAAGATTGTTCCACGTAAACGTGTCAAAATATTCACAACCTCGCTGTGACCAACGAGGCCCACCTGGTGGTCTCTTCTTCGCTAAGGGGGTCACCATCATGCCCAAAGACTTCCAGCTGGCCCGCTGCATCCGCAGAGAGAGAACTTAGACTTTCTGCTGCACATTCACCAGCCATAATGCTCTGCACTGTGTGTCTATATATATACATTTATAGTAATATGGACATATGTTTACTAGATGTTGTTTTTTCTTGCCTTCTGATTGTTGCTCTGAGTGTTGCTATCCCTGTGCTGTTGCAATCCTGGAATTTCCCCATTGTGGGACTAATAAAGGCTTATCTTATCTTATCTTATCTTAATATACCCCAACAACAAACCACGGGTTACTAAATCAGTTAAATCCTGCTTACAGAGGAAAGCTCTTGCCTTTAAACAGGGGTCTGTTTCTGAGCTACAGGTTGCCACTAAGGAGCTGAAGGCTGAAATTTTAAGAGCAAAACAGAATTATAAATCAGAGTTGGAAAGCAAGATGGCAGCAAATAAACTTGGTTCGGCCTGGGCCAGTATGAAAACTATTGCAGGCCTTCAGAGCACAGAACGCAGTAATCGTGTGTTTTTAGATGGTTTTAATTCAGACACAGAGCTGGCTAATGCTCTTAATTGTTTTTATGGTCGTTTTGACTCCTTTGATTTTAGCACAGAAACCCAAGATTTGAAACAGAAACTCAAAGACAATCAGCACTTTAATATTGAGGTGCAGGATGTTAAAAGGGAGTTCTGCGCTGTAAAAGTGAACAAAAGTGAGGGCCCTGATAATATATGTGGGCGCCTGGTAAAGTCCTGTGCACATGAACTGAGTCCTGTACTTCATTACATTTTCAATAAGTCCTTACAGACACAACATGTGCCTAAGATCTGGAAAGATGCCGTGGTTGTTCCCGTTCCAAAATCCAGCTGTCCTAAAACGGTAAATAACTTTAGACCAGTTGCTTTGACTTCAATTTTAATGAAAATTTTTGAAAAACTGGTCAGATGTGAGGTCCTAAGGCAGACTGAACATGCATTGGATCCTCTGCAGTTTGCCTATAGGCCTCACAGAGGAGTGGAGGATGCCACTGTCACTCTGTTTAACATGCTTTTCAAACATCTGGATTTTAATGGGACACACGCCAGGGTTTTATTTGTGGACTTTTCTTCTGCCTTTAATACAATCCAACCTCATATTTTAGTTGAAAGGCTCCTGCAACAATTTGATTTAAGCAATAATCTGGTGGGTTGGATTCTGGATTTCTTAACCAACAGGACACAGAGATTAAGGGTCAATGGCACATTGTCTGACCTAAAGTGCTCCTCTACTGGCTCTCCTCAGGGGTGTGTGTTGTCACCACTACTCTTCATCCTGTACACAAACATGTGTCGGAGCAGACATGACAACAGACACATTATAAAGTATGCTGATGACTCAGTCATTGTCAGTCTCCTCCAGGATGGTGAGAGTGGCCACGGCCCAGTAGTTGATGATTTTGTTCACTGGTGTGAGGATTCCTACCTGCAGCTGAATACAACAAAAACGAAAGACATGATTATTGACTTTAGGAGGAAAACTCCCAGGCACAAAGTCACCATACTAAAAGGCCAGACCACCGAATGTGTACAATCCTACAAATATCTTGGGACAATTATTGATAGTAATTTAAACTTTGAAGAGAACTGTGAAAGGGGGCTGCACAGTGGTGCAGTGGTTTAGCACTGTGGCAGCACAGTTTTACCCTCGGCCGGGGGATCGCGGGGATCATGAGATCGTGGGTTCGATCCCAGCCCCCGACCAACAGTGAGCTGTGTGGAGTTTGCATGTTCTCCCCGTGTTGCGTGGGTTTACTCCGGGATTTCTCCGGTTTCCTCCCGCATACCAAAAACATGTAGGTTTAGGGCGCTCGCGCACGCAGCGACCGGCAGCCGGTGGCTTGTCACCAGACTGCAAACCAAATCTACCTACGGGTACAAATAAGAAACAAAAAAAAAAAAAAGGGTGTGCAAAAAGGGTCAGCAAAATTTGCATTGTTTGAGGAAACTTGCACGCTTCCAAATTGACCGAACCATAATGACTATGTTTTATCGGGCTTTTATTGAATCTGTTTTATCCTTTTCTTTAGTGTCATGGTTTGGTCAGATAAAACTGAAACAGAGGAAATCCTTGGATCAGGTAGTTAGATGGTCCAGTCGTTTGCTTGGTGAGTCACAGCTGAGCCTGACATCCCTGTACACCAGACAAGTACAGAGGATGGCTACCTCCATTTTAAATGATGACTCCCACCCTTTGCACTGCAGCTTTCAGCTTCTTCTCTCCAGATGGAGGTTTGCTGTCCCAAAAAGTAGAACCCAGCGCTACAAAAACAGCTTTGTCCCTGCTGCTGTCAAAGAGTTGAACAAGCTATAAAAATTATATTGTACATATTTTATATTTACCTATTTTGTAAGATGTGTGCCTGTGTTTGTGTCTATGTTGAATGTAATTAGTGGCTTGTAAATATGGATGTCACCAACTGCAAAACAAATCTACCTACGGGTACAAATAAAGTAACCTGAACCTGAACCTGAACCTGCAGCTTCCTGCCTTTGTTCTGACCTAAAATGTGAGTCACAGAGTCTCCATGAGTGTGTCCGCCACACCAAGCCCCCTCCCCCCAGCATTTTAGACAGCAGAACAACAAGAGAATACACATCAGTCCACATGCTGTATAGCAGGGGTCACCAACCTTTTTGAAACCAAAAACTACTTCATGGGTATCGAGTCATGTGAAGGGCACCAGCTTGACACACTCCTCTAAAATAACAAATTGTGTGTGTGTGTGTGTGTGTGTGTGTGTGTGTGTGTGTGTGTGTGTGTGTGTGTGTGTGTATACACTACCGTTCAAAAGTTTGGGGTCACCCAGACAATTATTTTGTGTTTTCCATGAAAAGTCACACTTATTTACCACCATGAGTTGGATCGTCACTTCCTTGTGGTAACGTATCGTCACTTCCTGTTTTGCTGTCTGCCTGTGGGGTTTGCTCTCCAGCTCTCCAGCCACTAGCTAGCCGTTAGCTATGGCTACTAGCTCTTTTTCCTCTCCTCCTCTGGTGTGCTCTCTCTGTCAGATGTTTAGCTACACCTCTGCCTCTTTTAGTGATAATGGTAAATGTAATAAATGTTGTCTTTTTGAGGCGCTCGAGGCGAGGTTGTCTGATTTGGAATCCCGGCTCCGCTGCATTGAAACACCGTCTGCGCCAGTTAATCTCGACGGACGCCCATTAGCTGCAGCGGAGCTAGCTAGCTTAGCCCCCCCTGTCAGCGCTTTCCCGGCTCTCCTCAGCAGCGAGGAGACTGGGTGGGTGACGGTGAGAAGGAAGCCTAGTCGCAAAGCCCCGGTTCACCACCAACCTGTTCACGTTTCTAATCGTTTTTCCCCGCTCAGCGACACACCCGCTGAGGAAAAAACTCTGATCATTGGCGACTCTGTAGTCAGAAACGTGAACCTAGAGACTCCAGCGGTCATAGTCAAATGCATTCCTGGGGCCAGAGCAGGCGACATCGAGTCAAATTTGAAAATGCTGGCTAAAATTAACTGTAAATACTCCACAATTGTTATTCATGCCGGCATTAATGAGATCCGTCTCCGGCAGTCGGAAGTCACCAAACTTGATGTAGAATCGGTGTGTGACTTTGCAAAAACGATGTCTGCCACTGTAGTATTCTCTGGGCCCCTCCCCAATCTGACCAGTGATGACATGTTTAGTCGCTCGTCATCCTTGAACCGCTGGCTGTCTGTGTGGTGTCCTAAAAATGACGTGGGCTACATTGACAATTGGAGCTCTTTTTGGGGAAAACCTGGTCTTATGAGACGAGACAGCATTCATCCCACTTTGGATGGTGCTTCTCATTTATCTAACAATCTGGCATCTTTTTTATCCAAATTTCCAAAACCATGACTACTCAGAGTTGGGACCAGGAAGCAGAGTCACAGTCTTACACGCCTCTCTGCAGCTCCTCTTCATCCACCACCCCTCAGCTTAGCCCCTGTCTTCCCCATCAGAGAATCGTTGTCTGCTCCCTCCGAAGTAAATAAAAATATAATGCAGAAGCATCCCAAAGTGATTAAGCAAAATATTGGTAAAACTCAAATTAAACATAAAGCCTCTAAATTGAATGATTTGGCCTCTGTTCCTCCTCATAATTTAAAAATTAAATGTGGTTTATTAAATATTAGGTCTCTAACTCCCAAGTCTCTGTTAGTCCATGATCTGTTAATTGATCATCAGACTGATTTAATTTCCCTTACAGAGACTTGGTTAGGGCAAGAGGATTATGTTGGTTTAAATGAATCAACTCCCTCTGGTTATTTAAACTGTCAAAATCCCAGAAGTTCTGGTCGTGGAGGAGGAGTAGCAACAATTTACCATTCCAAATTACTAGTTAATGTAAAGCAAAAAACATGTTATAATTCCTTTGAGGGCCTGGTCCTCAGTATTGGGCACTTTAGCAATTTCAGGTTAAACCCAATTTTATTTGCCATTGTTTATCGTCCCTCATCAACCTATTCAGAATTTTTATCCGAATTTGCTGATTTCTTAGCTGATTTAGTGTTGAAATCTGATAGAATAATTATAGAAGGGAAATTTAATATACATGTGGATGTAGATAGTGACTGCTTTAATGTGGCTTTTAATTCAATATTAGACTCGATTGGGTTTTCTCAGAAAGTAGGAAATTCTACTCATTACCTCCACCATACATTGGACCTTGTTCTGACATATGGCATAGAAATAGAAAATCTTGTAGTGTCTCCTCATAACCCTGTACTGTCAGACCATTGTCTGTTAACCTTTGATTTTACTATTTCTGACTATTTGGCTCCTAAAGAAAAATATTATCACAGTAGATGCCTCTCAGATGATGCTGTTTCCAAATTTATGCAGATTGTTTCCTCTATGCCATGTGTCAACACAACGGAAATAAGCTATAGACAGCTTGCTCCTTCTGTAATTGATAACATGGTGGATAGTGTTTCAGCTTCTCTGCATCAGGCTCTAGACTTGGTAGCCCCCTTAAAAAAGAAAAAGTCTAATCAGAGATTTTTAACTCCTTGGTTCAACACAGAAACTCGTAGCTTAAAACAGAAGACTCGTCAATTAGAAAGAAAATGGCGCTCTACTAATTTAGATGAAATCTATTTAGCTTGGAGAAATCATCTTTTAATTTATAAAAAATCTCTTAGAAAAGCTAGAACGAGTTATTACTCTGCATTAATAGAAGAGAACAAGAATAATCCCAGTTTTCTTTTCAGTACTGTAGCCAGGTTGACAAAGAGTCAGGACTCTGTCAATCCTAGCATCCCCTTAGAGCTTACTAATCAGGACTTTATGAACTTTTTCAATAATAAAATTTCATCCATCAGAGATAAAATCAATCAGATTCTTCCCACAGTTAACTTAAATACTGTAACTACTACAACTCCTTCTATTGATGTCTGTCTTGATGAGTTTACTCCAATCGACCTTTGTGAGTTTGACAAAGTAGTTTCCTCATCCAAACCTTCAACTTGTCTTTTAGACCCTATTCCTACCAGGTTATTTAAAGAAGTCTTCCCACTTATTGGTAGCTTTATTCTTCATATAATCAATTCTTCATTAACTTTAGGCCATATACCGCAGGCTTTTAAAACGGCTGTAATTAAACCCTTACTCAAAAAGCCAACGCTAGATCCAGGAGCTTTAGCTAACTATAGACCAATCTCTAATCTCCCTTTCATTTCAAAAATCTTAGAAAGAGTTGTTGCTACGCAATTATTTGACTACCTGCAGGGAAATGGTTTACTTGAAGAGTTTCAATCTGGGTTTAGAATCCATCATAGTACTGAAACAGCGTTAGCGAAGGTGACTAACGACCTCCTCATTGCATCTGATAATGGACTAGTTTCTGTACTTGTTCTTTTAGATCTTAGTGCAGCTTTTGATACTATCGATCATAATATTCTACTTGATAGATTAGAACACTATGTTGGACTTAATGGAACTTCGTTGCAATGGTTTAGATCTTATTTATCTGATAGGTTCCAGTTTGTTCATGTAAATGATGAGTTTTCTTTCAGCTCAAAGCTTAGTCATGGAGTTCCACAGGGATCTGTGCTAGGCCCTACTCTTTTTAGTTTATATATGCTTCCGTTAGGCAACATTATTAGAAAGCACTGTATACATTTTCATTGTTATGCAGATGACACACAATTATACCTGTCAATGAAGCCAGATGATACTAATCAATTAGCCAAGTTAGAAGCCTGTCTTAAGGAAATCAAAGCTTGGATGACATGTAATTTCCTGCTATTAAATTCAGATAAGACTGAAGTCATTTTTGTTGGTCCAAAAAAACCTTAGAAATTCCTTTCCAAATCAAACTTTCAGTTTGGATGCAGTTACTCTTTCTCTTAATAGCTCTGTGAGGAACCTTGGAGTTATTTTTGATCAGGATTTGTGCTTCAATTCACATATTAAATTTGTTTCTAAGACTGCCTTTTATCATTTGCGTAATATTGCCAAGATTAGGAGCATCTTGTCTCAGAGTGATGCTGAGAAGCTGATCCACGCTTTTGTTAGCTCGAGATTAGATTATTGTAATTCTTTATTATCAGGCTGTCCTAAAACATCTTTAAAAAGTCTTCAGCTGATCCAAAATGCTGCAGCAAGAGTTTTAACAGGTACTAGAAAGAGAGATCATATCTCTCCGGTTCTGGCCTCCCTTCATTGGCTTCCCATAGAGTTTAGAATTAAGTTTAAAATCCTTCTTCTTACTTACAAAGCTCTAAACAATCAGGCTCCTTTTTATTTAAAAGATCTGATACTACCGTATTATCCTAACAGAGCACTACGCTCCCAAAATGCAGGATTACTTGTAATACCTAGAATCTCCAAAAGTACAATGGGAGGCAGAGCCTTCAGTTATCAAGCTCCTCTCCTGTGGAATCAGCTGCCAATCTGGATTCGGGAGTCAGACTCGATCTCTGTTTTTAATAATAGGGCTAAAACCTACCTTTTTGATTCAATTCAATTCAATTCAATTCAACTTTATTTATATAGCGCCATTTCACAACAACAGTCATCTCATAGCACTATCAACAGTGGGGAGGACCCCCACAGTTGCAGAAAGACCCCAGCAATCAGGCGATCCCCTGTGAGCAAGCACTTGGCGACGGTGGAGAGGAAAAACTCCCTTTTAACAGGAAGAAACCTCCAGCAGAACCAGGCTCAGGGAGGGGCAGTCATCTGCTGCGACTGGCTGGGGGGTGAGGGGATAGAGAAGAAGAAAAGAACAGACATGTAGAGAGCAAACAGCACGATGGGGACTCAATCTATGGGAGAGAACAAACAAATGTTAATGACCAGCAAAAAAAAATATTTCATAGAGAGTGAGGAAAGGAGTGAGGCCCAGTGCATTACTGGAGGTCCCCCGGCTGACTAAACCTATTAGCAGCATAACTAAGGGAGGGTTCAGAAAACACATGATCCCTCCCTAATTGTAGGCTATATCAAAAAGGTAGGTTTTAGCCCTATTCTTAAAAACAGAGATCGAGTCTGACTCCCGAATCCAGATTGGCAGCTGATTCCACAGGAGAGGAGCTTGATAACTGAAGGCTCTGCCTCCCATTGTACTTTTGGAGATTCTAGGTATTACAAGTAAACCTGCATTTTGGGAGCGTAGTGCTCTGTTAGGATGATACGGTAGTATCAGATCTATCCATCCATCCATCCATCTTCTACCGCTTTTCCGGAGGTCCGGGTCGCGGAGGCAGCAGTTCAAGCAGAGAAGCCCAGACTTCCCTCTCCCCAGCCACCTGCTCCAGCTCTTCAGAGGGGATACCAAGGCGTTCCCAGACTAGCTGGGAGACATAGTCTCTCCACCGAGTCCTGGGTCTGCCCCGGGGTCTCCTCCCAGTGGGACGTGCCTGAAACACCTCAAGTGGGAGGCGTCCAGGAGGCATCCTAATCAGATGCCCATACCACCTCAACTGACTCCTTTCAATGTGGAGGAGCAGCGGTTCTACTCTGAGCCTCTCCCGGATGACTGAGCTCCTCACCCTATCTCTGAGGGTGAGTCCAGCAATCCTACGGAGAAAGCTCATTTCAGCCGCTTGTATCCGCGATCTCGTTCTTTCGGTCATTACCCAAAGCTCGTGACCATAGGTGAGAGTAGGAACGTAGATTGACTGGTAAATCGACAGCTTTGCCTTAGAACTAAGCTCCCTCTTCACCACAACAGACTGGTACAACGTCCGCATCACTGCAGATGCTGCTCCAATCCGTCTGTCGATCTCTCGCTCCATTTTCCCCTCACTCGTGAACAAGACCCCAAGATACTTAAACTCCTCCACTTGGGGCAGGAGCCTGTCCCCAACCCGGAGAGGACAATCCACCTTTTTCCGGCTGAGGACCATGGACTCGGACTTGGAGGTGCTGATTCTCATCCCAGCCGCTTCACACTCAGCGGCAAACCGTCCCAGCAAGAGCTGTAGGTCATTGCTGGATGAAGCCAACAGGACAACATCATCTGCAAACAACAGAGATGAGATCCTGTGGTCACCAAGCATGACACCCTCCATTCCCTGGCTGCGCCTAGAAATCCTGTCCATAAAAATTATGAACAGGACCGGTGACAAAGGGCAGCCCTGGCGGAGTCCAACTCTCACTGGGAATGACTCCGACCGAGTGTTGGCAATGCGAACTAAACTCTCACAACGGTCGTACAGAGACCGAATAGCTCGTAACAACAAGCCCGATACCCCATACTCCCGAAGCACCCCCCACAAAAATCCACGAGGGACACGGTCAAATGCCTTCTCCAAGTCCACAAAACACATGTAAACTGGTTGGGCAAACTCCCACGAACCCTCAAGAATTCTCGAGAGGGTAAAGAGCTGGTCCGATGTGCCACGGCCAGGACGAAAACCACATTGCTCCTCCTGAATCCGAGGTTCGACCAACGGCCGGACTCTCCTCTCCAGTACCTTGGCATAGACCTTCCCAGGGAGGCTGAGGAGTGTGATCCCTCTAAAGTTGGAGCACACCCTCCGGTCCCCTTTTTTGAAGAGAGGAACCACCACCCCGGTTTGCCATGCCAAAGGCACTGCCCCCGACCTCCACGCAATGTTGCAGAGGCGTGTCAACCATGACAACCCAACAACATCCAGGGCCTTGAGGTACTCGGGGCGAATCTCGTCCACCCCCGGGGCCCGGCCACCAAGGAGATTTTTAACCACCTTGGCGACCTCAGCCCCTGTGATAGGCGAGTCATCCCCCTCGTCCCCAAACCCTGCTTCCTCTGTGGAAGGCGTATCAGTGGGATTGAGGAGATCCTCGAAGTATTCCTTCCACCGCCCGACGATATCCCCAGTTGAAGTCAACAGTGTCCCATCCGCACCATACACAGTGTGGACGGGGAGCTGCTTTCCCCTCCTGAGCCGCCGAACAGTTTGCCAGAATCTCTTTGAAGCCGACCGAAAGTCTTGTTCCATGGCCTCACCGAACTCCTCCCATACCCGGGTTTTTGCTTCAGCAACCACCCGAGCTGCACTCCGCTTGGCCTGCCGGTACACCTCAGCTGCTTCGGGAGTCCCACAAGCCAACCAAGCTTGATAGGACTCCTTCTTCAGCTTAATGGCCCCCCTCACCACTGGTGTCCACCACTTGGTTCGGGGGTTGCCACCACGAGATGCACCGACCACCTTGCGGCCGCAGCTCTGGGCTGCCGCTTCAACAACAGAGGTGGAGAACATGGCCCATTCAGACTCCATGTCTCCAGACTCCCTCGGAATGTGGTTGAAGTTCTTCCGGAGGTGGGAGTTGAAGACCTCCCGGACAGGGGCCTCAGCCAGACGCTCCCAGCACACCCTCACTATACGTTTGGGTCTACCAGGTCTGAATGGCTTCCTCCCCTGCCATCGGATCCAACTCACCACCAGGTGGTGATCAGTTGACAGCTCTGCACCTCTCTTTACTCGGGTGTCCAAGACATACGGTCGCAGGTCTGATGATACGATAACAAAATCGATCATCGACCTGCGGCCTAGGGTGTCCTGGTGCCAGGTGCACATATGGACACCCTTATGCTTGAACATGGTGTTCGTTATAGACAGACTGTGGTTAGCACAGAAGTCCAATAACTGAACACCACTCGGGTTCAGATCGGGCAGGCCGTTCCTCCCAATCACCCCCCTCCAGGTTTCACTGTCGTTGCCCACGTGCGCATTGAAGTCCCCCAGTAGGATAATGGAGTCTCCAGGAGGAGCACCCTCCAGCACCCCAGTCACAGACTCCAAAAAGGGTGGGTACTCTGAAACATCATTTGGTGCATAGGCACAAATGATGGTCAGGACCCGTTTCCCAACCCGAAGGCGCAGGGAAGCAACCCTTTCGTCCACCGGGGAAAACTCCAATATAGAGGCAGCAAGGTGGGGCGATACAAGAATACCTACCCCTGCTCGTCGCCTCTCGCCCGGGGCAACTCCAGAAAAGGCCAAGCTCCAGCCCCTCTCCAGGAGACTGGTTCCGGAACCGGAGCTGTGTGTTGAGGTGAGGCCGACTATATCTAGCCGGTATCGCTCAATCTCGTACACCAGCTCAGGCTCCTTCCCCACCAGAGAGGTGACATTCCACGTACCAAAAGCCAGTTTAGAAAGCTTGGGATCAGTCCGCCAAGGTCTCCGCCTTTGACTGCCACCTAATCCACATAGCACCGGACTTCCATGATCCCTCCTGCAGGTGGTGAACCTACTGGAGGGCGGACCCATGTAACTCCTTCGGGCTGAGCCCGGCCGGGTCCCATGGGTGGAAACCCGGCCACCAGACGCTAGCCTTCGAGCCCCTCCCCCAGGCCTGGCTCCAGGGTGGGGCCCCGGTAACCCCATACCGGGCGGGGTACACTGAATCCTTGATATACAATTTATCATGAGAGTCTGTTGGATCGTTCTTCGTCTGGCCCTTCACCCAGGACCAGTTTGTCTTGGGAGACCCTATCAGAGGCAAATTGCCCCGGACAACATAGCTCCTGGGATCACTGGGGCACGCAAACCCCCCCACCACGATAAGGCGACGATCCATGAGGGGGGGAGTGTCAGATCTTTTAAATAAAAAGGAGCCTGATTGTTTAGAGCTTTGTAAGTAAGAAGAAGGATTTTAAACTTAATTCTAAACTCTATGGGAAGCCAATGAAGGGAGGCCAGAACCGGAGAGATATGATCTCTCTTTCTAGTACCTGTTAAAACTCTTGCTGCAGCATTTTGGATCAGCTGAAGACTTTTTAAAGATGTTTTAGGACAGCCTGATAATAAAGAATTACAATAATCTAATCTCGAGCTAACAAAAGCGTGGATCAGCTTCTCAGCATCACTCTGAGACAAGATGCTCCTAATCTTGGCAATATTACGCAAATGATAGAAGGCAGTCTTAGAAACAAATTTAATATGTGAATTGAAGGACAAATCCTGATCAAAAATAACTCCAAGGTTCCTCACAGAGCTATTAAGAGAAAGAGTAACTGCATCCAAACTGAAAGTTTGATTTGGAAAGGAATTTCTAAGGTTTTTTGGACCAACAAGAATGACTTCAGTCTTATCTGAATTTAATAGCAGGAAATTACAAGTCATCCAAACTTTGATTTCCTTAAGACAGGCTTCTAACTTGGCTAATTGATTAGTATCATCTGGCTTCATTGACAGGTATAATTGTGTGTCATCTGCATAACAGTGAAAATGTATACAGTGCTTTCTAATAATGTTGCCTAACGGAAGCATATATAAACTAAAAAGAGTAGGGCCAAGCACAGATCCCTGTGGAACTCCATGACTAAGCTTTGAGCTGAGAGAAAACTCATCATTTACATGAACAAACTGGAACCTATCAGATAAATAAGATCTAAACCACTGCAACGAAGTTCCATTAAGTCCAACATAGTGTTCTAATCTATCAAGTAGAATATTATGATCAATAGTATCAAAAGCTGCACTAAGATCTAAAAGGACAAGTACAGAAACTAGTCCATTATCAGATGCAATGAGGAGGTCGTTAGTGACCTTCGCTAAGGCTGTTTCAGTGCTATGATGGATTCTAAACCCAGATTGAAACTCCTCAAATAAACCATTTCCCTGCAGGTGGTCAAATAATTGCATAGATCTAGCGTACAATTAGGGAGGGATCATGTGTTTCTGAACCCTCCCTTAGTTATGCTGCTAATAGGTTTAGTCAGCCGGGGGACCTCCAGTAATGCACTGGGCCTCACTCCTTTCCTCACTCTCTATGAAATTTTTTTTTTTTTTTTGCTGGTCATTAACATTTGTTTGTTCTCTCCCATAGATTGAGTCCCCATCGTGCTGTTTGCTCTCTACGTGTCTGTTCTTTTCTTCTTCTCTATCCCCTCACCCCCCAGCCAGTCGCAGCAGATGACTGCCCCTCCCTGAGCCTGGTTCTGCTGGAGGTTTCTTCCTGTTAAAAGGGAGTTTTTCCTCTGCACCGTCGCCAAGTGCTGCTCACAGGGGATCGCCTGATTGCTGGGGTCTTTCTGCAACTGTGGGGGTCCCCCCTACAGTTGATAGTGCTATGAGATGACTGTTGTTGTGAAATGGCGCTATATAAATAAAGTTGAATTGAATTGAATTGAATTGAATTGAATTGAATTGAATTAAAATGAATAGAAAATATAGTCAAGACATTGACAAGGTTAGAAATAATGATTTGTATTTGAAATAATAATTTTTTCCTCCAAACTTTGCTTTCGTCAAAGAATCCTCCATTTGCAGCAATTACAGCATTGCAGACCTAACATGATTGCACAAGGGTTTTCTAATCATCCATTATCCTTCTGAAGCAATGAGCAAACACATTGTACCATTAGAACACTGGAGTGATAGTTGCTGGAAATGGGCCTCTATACACCTATGTAGATATTGCACCAAAAACCAGACATCTGCAGCTAGAATAGTCATTTACCACATTAGCAATGTATAGAGTGTATTTCTGATTAGTTTAAAGTTATCTTCATTGAAAAAAAAGTGCTTTTCTTTCAAAAATAAGGGAATGTCTAAGTGACCCCAAACTTTTGAATGGTAGTGTATATGTATATATATATATATATATATATATATATATAGTATATACACACACATAAATAAATAATTATCAATAACTTAGAGTGGGTAACAGACAAGATCAATATTCAACACTTTATTTTTATTAATCTCAGCAATTGTTCAGATGATCACTTCTACATTTCATAAAAAAATGTCCAGTTTTCACCAGTCCCTTTTAACCATAAAAAACTAAACCCTTTTAATTCATGAACTATGTTGAACCATGTTTGAAAAAGTTATGCAACATTTAAGAAAAATCAACTTTCATATTAAATAAATCTTAGCACATTTTTAACTGAACAAATCTGCTGCAATTCTGCTCAAAATCTGTTACATTTAATAAACACACTTTTGTGTGTTCTTCTTCACTGGAATTATATCCATACAGTTCTTGCCAAGAATCATATTTGAGCAACCAGCACTGTCCTTTCATGAGAAGCTAAACAGCACTGAAACTGCTTATATGCACGGTGGCGCAGTGGTTAGCACCGCGGCAGCAGTTTACCCTCGGCCCGGGGATCGTGGGTTCGATCCCTGCCCCCGGCCAACAGTGATCTGTGTGGAGTTTGCATGTTCTCGTGGTGCATGTTCTCGTTTTTCATGCAAAAACATGCAGGTTAGGGAGTTAAGGGGTGCTTGTGCACGCAGCGGCTGGTGGCTTGTCACCGGACTGCAGAACAAATCTACCTACGGGTACAAAATAAGTCCAAAAAAAAAAGAGTGGGTAGTGAAGTGGCGCTTCGCCATCGCCCCACAAATGAAATACACTCAGCTTCCTTTCAAGGTAGTAAAAAAGAACTCTTCCTCCCGCTCACTTTGAAAATGATAAATTTTCTGTCTTTTTTTTGCCATGTTTTTGGGCTTGGAAACTGCACTCCGCTCACCATCTTCACTGCCCGCTAGCTTACGCTCCACAAGCGCGAAGGTTTTGTCATGCGCACAATACTGACCTTTGAACTAGGTCAAAGTTCACCTTAACTTTATGTATAATAAACATATTTTCATTTTTTTTATTTTTAAGACATTGTCATTTTAAAATCTATATAAATGCAAGTGTGATTTTAAAAAATATAAAAAATATAAAATAAAAAATAGCGGCAGAAAAAATTACATCTTAGACGCAGCTCATTTGCGAGTTGTGCTATTTTTAGAACAGGTCTGCGGGCGACTCATGTGGTCCCTGCAGGCGACATGGTACCCGCGGGCACCACGTTGGTGACCCCTGCTGTATAGGCTTCAGCCTCCTGCCGTATCTGCTGAAGTTGGGGTTCAACGTCTCTGCGGCGCTGTCACGCTGGGGGTTTGCCTTCTGGGGGCGAAAACCCTTTGTCCGTCTCTGCGGGTGTTCTGGGGAAACATTCTTGTGAGAAAAATTACTGTGTGAAGCCCCACGAGGTGGTCTACCTCTCCGCGGGGCCCTTGCCAACAGCACTTGCTCATCTGCCACCATAAAAGCAGGTTTAAGTCTGTTTATGCCAATTTTCTCTTTCCTCCCCCAAATCTAGCAAAAACTGCTTGTCCCCCGTTTCTAGCACTCTGAATGGTCCGTCATAAGGCGGTCGCAACGGGGTTCGATGCGCATCGTGTCTAACATAAACAAACTCTGCGTTCTTCAAAGTTTTAGGCACAAAAACGTGCGGAAAACTGTGGTGCGCGGGGCTGGGCAGCGTGCTTGATTCTATGTTACTCCGCAACAGCTGAGACAGGGAGGCGTCTAGCGCAGGGTTATCTGGGAGAAACTCCCCAGGCAGCCGGAGTGGCTGCGCAAACACTAGCTCCACTGGGGAGGCTTCTAGATCCTCTTTGGGCGCAGAACGCAACCCCAATAACACCCATGGTAACTTGTCAACCCAATTTGAATCTGTCAGTGACGCTCTGAGAGCCGCTTTCAATGACCTATGAAAACATTTGCATAACCTGTTAGCCTGCGGATTGTACGCGGTTGTGCGGTGAATTGTGACACCCAGGCTGCGGGCCATTGTCGGCCAAAGCTCGGACACAAATTGAGGGCCTCTGTCGGACGTAATGTCCGACAGAACACCGAAGCGCGCCACCCAAGCTGTTAAAAATGCGCGCGCCACCTCCTTGGCTGTGGTTGATGCCAGCGGGACCACTTCAGGCCAGCGTGTGGTGCGGTCCACCATTGTTAGAAGGTGTGTGCACCCCATGACAGCGGGAGGGGTCCAACAAGGTCCACATGAACGTGATCGAACCTCTTGGCCGGAATGTGAAACAGTTCCAAAGGAGCCCTCGTGTGCCTGTGTACTTTGGCTCGTTGACACACCGTGCAGGCTGCTGCCCACTCTTTGACCTGTTTGCGGAGGCTCAGCCACACAAATTTCTCTCCCACCATTTTGACCGACGCGTGCACTCCAGGGTGCGCCAAAGAATGAACCGAGTCAAAAACACGGCGGCGCCACGCGGCCGGTACTACTGGACGCGGCCATCCAGTGGAGACATCGCAGATTAGGGGGGGGCATACCATCTTGCAGCACCCTGTTCTCCAGCCTTAACCCTGTTGGTCCAGACTGGAGTGCGCGCACGTCCGCGTCATTAACCTGCTCAGTGGCCATTGCTGCATAATCTACCCCTACGCTGACTGGGGCCACCACAGCGCGTGAGAGGCAATCTGCCACTACATTGAGTTTGCCCGCCACATGCTGAATATCAGTGGTAAACTCTGATATGGCGGCCATCTGTCTCTGCTGCCGGCCTGACCACGGTTCAGAGACCTTGGCCATCGCGAATGTTAGCGGTTTGTGGTCAACGAACGCGGTGAAAGCGTGTCCTTCCAGCCAGAACTGGAATTGGCGGATGGCCAAATGGAGAGCGAGCAGCTCCCTGTCGAACGCGCTGTATTTACGTTTGCTATCGCGCAAGGTCCTGCTGAAAAAGGCGAGGGGCTGCCAAACCCCGGCTACATGTTGCTCCACAGCCGCCCCATGGCCACCTCTGATGCGTCAGTGGTGAGCGCTATGAGGGCCGTTGGGTTTGGGTGTGCCAACAACGCAGCCTTTGCCAAGGCTGCTTTCACCTCCAAGAAGGCTTGGCCCCGCTCCGGGGGCCACTCGATCTTATCCGCGGGTTTCTTTTTTTTGAGTGTGGATTACAATGGCTGCATGAGTTAAGCCGCACGGGGGAGAAAACGGTTATAAAAATTCACCATTCCCAAAAACTCCTGCAACGCCCTGACCGTCTGCGGCCGGGGAAAATCTGCCACTGCGCGCACTTTGTCAGGAAGCGGAACTGCTCCTTCGGGGGAGACGCGGTGTCCTAAAAAATCTGCGCCACCCCAAACTGACACTTCGCTGGGTTGATTATTAACCCGTGATCTCCCAACCTTCGGAAAACTGTAGCCAGGTGTTTTTCGTGTTCGTCTTCAGACGCGCTGGCTACTAAAATATCGTCCAGGTAGACGAACACGAAAGAGAGATCGCGAAGCACCGCGTCCATCATGCGCTGGAACGTCTGAGCAGCCCCTTTAAGTCCGAATGGCATACGTAAAAACTCGAATAGGCCAAACGGAGTTATTACCGCTGTTTTGGGTATGTCCTCAGCGCGCACTGGGACTTGGTGGTAACCGCAGACCAAGTCTATTTTAGAAAAAATGTGCGCCCCTGCCAAATGAACGGAAAAATCTTGGATATGTGGGATTGGGTAGCGGTCATGCGCTGTAGCATTGTTTAACCTGCGGAAATCGCCGCAAGGGCGCCATGATCCGTCAGCTTTCGGGACCATATGTAGGGAGGAAGCCCACAGACTGTTTGAATGTCGGATAATGCCCAACCTCTCCAGGTTGGCGAAATCCTCGCGCGCTGTGGCTAGTTTAACTGCGTCCAAGCGCCGAGCTTTTGCAAAAATGGGTGGTCTGGTAGTGGTAATAAAATGCTCCACCCCGTGCTTAGCGACTGTTGCCGAAAATGTGGGTACCGTGAGTGCTGGGAACTGAGTGAGCAGTGTGTGGAACCGCTTGCTGCTGTGATGTTGGCTTGTGCTGTTGGCGGGGCCACTTGCGCTGTACAGGGGATAGAATCAAAAGAAAGTGCATTAACCAGGCGCCTGTTAGCGAGATCAACCAACGAACCATGTGAGCACAAAAAATCAGCCCCCAACATATTGAAATTCACTGCTGCTGTGACAAAAGTCCACTCAAATGTGCGGCCGTGTAGAGACAGAAGCAGAGTCTTCTCACCAAAGGTCTTAATCTCTGAGCCGTTCACTGCCGTCACCCGGGGACCTCCAGAACCAGCCAGTCTGTCCACGTAGGAAGGCGTGATGAAGCTCAACTGGGAGCCTGTGTTGATGAGGAACTGCCTCCCCGAGTGTGCGTCCGACAAGTAGAGCAGCTTGTTCTCCTCCCCGAGGGCCGCGGCTACTACCGGCCCCCGGTCTTGGCATTTCCTGAACGCCCAAACTGGCATGGCGGTACACAAATGCATGCCCTCTCTGCGAAGTGGTGATGGTAGAAACAAAGGACGCCTGGTCCACGTTCTCTGGCCCCTGCCGCCGCTGTCGTCGGTGAGTCTGGTACCGCTGCCTCTGGCCCCGTCGTCTCCGGTCGTTGCGCCGAGTTCCACTGCAGCGGCCGTGGCTGCGCGCTGCTTGGTGGCAGGGTCGCTCTCGCTGCTGACGGTAGAGTCCTGAGGAAGAGGTGGGTGAAAATGAAGTGATTATCGTCAGAGTCTTTCAACCTCAACAACCTCTCCATCAGGCTCGCGGGCATGTCGTTTTCCCCCTCCGTCAGCGCCAGGGGCCTCTCTGCTCGCTCCTCCGCCGAGGGGGTAAATTGCTGGATGAGTGCAGCCTTCAACATGCCGTATTTGTCGCTCTCCGGCGGCTGGTCGATCAGGCTCTCCACATGCTGGGCCGTGTTGTTGTCCAGCTTTGCGACTACGTGGTAGAATTTCGTGGCATCTACCGATATCCCCCGGAGGTTGAAATGCGCCTCAACCGCGCTGAACCAGGAGCGCGGATTGCTCTGCCAGAAGTCCGGTAGCTGGACTGTAGCGGCATTCGTTTGGCTGGGGGGTCCCGATGCGGCTGGCCCGGGGGAATTTTCTTCTTCCATGATACGTCTCGGGTCACCAGTGTGGTGGTGTGAAAATGACGAGACAGAGTTCTCTCTCAAAGTCAACTTTATTCACAACACCATCATCTCACAGCAGAGAGAAAAAAGAGGATGAAACAGTAAACTCTCGTCCTTAAATATCAGGGACTTCACACTTTGTAGATCACATGTCACACAGACCACTTTGCATTATAAAGACAGTCACAATGCATTTCTCTCCATGATATCACTTCCACTATCTCCCATGCATCCTTTCCTTAATCCTTTAATTGCACCCCACAGTCTCAGGCCTTGCATACCAAAGCTAATATTCCTGCAGCTTCCTGCCTTTGTTCTGACCTAAAATGTGAGTCACAGAGTCTCCATGAGTGTGTCCGCCACATTATCATATTTTTCTCATTATCAGCCACTTAAGTTTGTGAAAAATCTGGCATATTATTATTACTTGTCAGTTTAATTTTCATGTAAGATGCCCAATAGCTTCACTTTTAGTCATGGACCTACAAGATCCAGTCTGCATGCATTTATTTATGTATTAATTGAACTGATGACATTTTTGACATTTTGCAGATGTAGCAGAACAGAGACTGTGTGCAGCTGTACACAGACAGGAGAACTTTAATAAAGACTGAACACACAAATATGAAACAATTGTTTTTTAATAAGCACTATAAAGTAAAAAGGTTGGAATTATAATCAAAACTTACAATAGCTCAACCACAGTGTGATCTGACAAAATAAAAGTCAGCCTTCAGATCACTGCTAAAAAAAAATCTGAGACAGTATTCAGTACTTTTAGAGGAAGTAAAGTCAAACATGCCAAGGAAAGAACCCCACAAAAACTTGTGTGAATTTTCCCTGATGTAAAATTCTGTTGCAATCAGAATGAAATTATGATGATTGAAGCTAATAAATGTAATAAATGTCTTCAATCATACTCTGTGCATTTCCTGGCAACTACACCTGCTGGAAAATGCCTCCATCCTAAAAGTCACCTTCTGTTGGTCCAAACATCAAACATTTTTTGCAGGTGAGTCGGGGCAGGACTGTGGAGACGACCCACCTTTGGGGCAGATGCATTTTCCTGCATTTTTTCCCCAGAAATTGCATATATTTTTGTCTCCACAGTGTAAGACTGAAATGTATTTAATTTCTCCATTTATTAGTATCATTCCTCTAACTGTAAGAAATATTTTATGCTCAGACAAGATTTGCATTGTAGCTAGTTTATTTCTGTGTTGGACTGATAGTGCGTCATGTGTTCTCTTCACAGTGTGCTGCTAAAATGGAACAGACTGTTAAAACTCTTTCACTTCTGGTTTTCCAGAATTGTTCTGGTGTCACTATTCCAAAGTGCAGGAGTAGCTTTAAACAGGCTCGTGTGTTTTATGTCCTCTTTCTCCCTTCATATCCAGCACTACCCTTTGTCAATGTCATGTGTCTTTGTTATGCACTTTCCTTTAGAATTTCACATATTAATACAAAAATAAATCCATATCAATTCTTCTGTCACACCCACAATTCTTTCTACATTAATTCAAGTGGTTCGGCCACACTACACATGTAGTATTGTAGCTATAAAGTCTCCTAGGGGCCCAAAGACCAAGACCATGCCTGCCTATATTTGCCATAAAATATGATTAAATGCACTTCCATATTGCTAGAGACCAAAGCCTTCAGAGTTTTTGTTTAAAGGTTCTGTATTGTAGCCTGCTGACAACCATTTGCTTTGCAGTTGACTTGACCTCCTATTATTATTGTAATGCATAAAAGACAGCAGTCATGCACTTCTTATTCCATTTAGCCATATTTATTTTTCCAGAAATAAAATACAAGAAATAAAAACTAGTCAATGTACATAATTTATCACAAAAGGTTAATTTATATTAAATACATAATTTATTACAAATATAATATGCTTTCTTTATGTTTAATGACTTTCTTCTGATGACAAAATAGGAAAATTTAAGTATAGCCTATTTATAAACTAACTTTCCTTTTAGTGAAATGCTACATCATTTGACAGGATTAATTTGCAGTTGCCAGAAACGGTTCCCACAGTGGAAAGACTGAAATGCATGAAAGTTGCTACAGTTAACCGTATTCTTGCCCTGACTTTCCTGCAAAAAAGTTTTATGTTTGGACCAGCAGAAGGTGAGTTTTAGGATAGAGGCATTTTCCGGCAGGAGTTGTTGCCAGGAAATGCACAGAGAATGATTAAAGAAATTTACTACATTTATTTCCCTCATGGATCATCACCTTATCATGGTGGGGGGGTTGCATGCCCTAGTGATCCCAGGAGCTATGTTGTCTGTGGCAATTTTCCTCTGATAGGGTCACCCAAGACAAACTGGTCCTGGGTGAAGGGCCAGACTAAGAACGATCCAACAGGCTCTCATGATAAATATTAGAACAAAGATTCAGTGCACCCCACCCAGTATGGGGTTACCAGGGCCCCACCGTGGAGCCAGGCCTGGGAGAGGGGCTCAGTGGCTAGTGTCTGGTGACCAGGTTTCCACAGGCCGGGCTCAGTCCAAAGGAGTTACATGGGTCCGCCCTCCAGTGGGCTCACCACCTGCAGTAGGGATTATGGGGGTCCGGTGCTATGTGGATCAGGTGGCGGAGGCCTTGGCGGTCTGATCCTAGGCTTCCTTAACTGGCTTTTGGGACTTGGAATGTCACCTAATTGGTCGGGAAGGAGCCTAAAGCTGCTGTTCCACTAGCCCAGTTCGCCTCGCCTCGTTTCGATTTGCCACTACTTGGTTCAGCCTCGGTTGTGTCTCCATTACAGCCATGTAAAGCCGTGTAAAGCTAGGGTGGGTGGGATTTCTATAACAGCGAGGCGGCGCCACACTCTCCTGACGTAAAGCATGTAACCGAATCCTCCACAACAAAGAAAATGGAGGATTACGAGTGGAGGATTTACATGTTGCTCCCTCTGTGGCTTTTTATCACAATGACGGTGTTTAACCAGAGAAGACAGTTTTACCGGAGAAGACGACGTGCATTGAGACAATGCACGTTGGAGCAGTACAGGATATTCGTGGTTGCCACGGCGGAATATGAAGCAGCAATGGAGAGCTTAACTGCCCAGCAGATGAGGGGAGCAGATGTCGGTAAGCTAACGCATGCTAATGCTTTCTATTGTCATTTTATAGTCATGTCATTCTTGTGTACAGCATTTTGTTGTCGCCAGGTTATTAGTATTAAAGGCATTACATTATGTATGCTGTGTGTGTGTTTCAGTTGGCTGCGTTGTTGCGAACTAATCGCTGCAGACCATCAGCCTGGGCAGTAAACCGTAGCTCGCAGTGGTGGGGGGATATTGTCCCCGGCTTCTCAAGCACGCAGTGGTTGCAGAACTTCCGGATGTCCGAGGACACTTTTACCTACTTGTGCCACAAATTGCGTCCGTGCATAGAGTATCAAGATACGACATTCCGCCAGTGTGTGCCTCTGAGGAAGAGAGTGGCCATTGCACTGTGGAAGCTTGCTACCGGTTCAGAGTACCACAGTATTGGACATGTATTTGGGGTCAGCATCATAACGGTGTGCAGGTGTGTGCAGGACCTTTGTGCAGCAGCAGAGTCATTGCTGGTTCCAGAACAACTCCATTTTCCTGATGAAGGGAGGTTCACGGAAATGTCGGCCTACATCGAGAGTCGGTGGGGGCTACCAATGTGCGTTGGTGCCATTGATGGGTCCCACATACCTATCATAGCACCAACACAATATCACACCGACTACTTTAATCATAAAGGCTGGCACTCCGTAATCCTTCAAGGTGTTGTTGATGGAAAGGGGTTGTTCTGGAATGTGTTTGCAGGGCTGCCTGGGAGCATGCACGATGCTAGGGTGCTGAGACTGTCCACACTGTGGGAGTTAGCAAGTCGGGGAAACCTCTTCCCACCTAAAATCAGGAACATTGGTGCGGTACGTGTGGGCTACTTCATCCTTGGAGACTCTGCTTATCCACTGCAAAACTGGCTGTTGAAAACATTCCATGACAACGGACAACTGACTGAAGAACAGCACATGTTCAACCAGACCATCAGTCGAGTACGGGTGGTTGTGGAGAATGCTTTCGGCAGGCTGAAGGGAAGGTGGCACTGCCTTCTAAAACGGAATGACTGTGACATCGCACTGGTTAAATCGATGGTGCTGACTTGTGCACTGCATAATCTGTGTGACAGTCATGGAGAGGCCTTTGACACCACATTGGATGATGCAGCAGATGAACAAGTGGTGGCAGCATCACAGGGAGTAGAGGAGCAGGGTGGAGATATAAGAGATGCTGTGATGCAGTACTTGTGTAGCAATAAGTAGACATTTCATTTGCTCAGTATTCATGTGCATACATATGTCAAACATCTGTGTTTTTTAAATAAAATGGTGTGCACTTTTCATCGACGTCTTCTCTGTTGTTCATAACGGTTAACTGTTAAGGGACGGGTAATTAAATGCTAAAACACCGGAGAAATTGTCCGCAAAAAAATGCAGAAGCTTAATCCTATCCCACTTTTACTTACAAAATAATTTTAAATATTTTATAAAAGCCAATCCAAATGTAGCCCCCTTTTGTGTATTGTGTATCATTTGAGTATCATTTTCCCATCTATTGTTATTTATAAGGGATATCTGTTCAGGGATGGGTAATTACACGCTAAAACACCGTAGGAACTGACTGCAAAAAAAATGCAGCAGCTAGACAACTCACTTTTGGTTTGATGGAATTGCCAATTGACCTTGGAATTATATGTGGAAACTTGTTATATTTCCAGTTAATGCTATCCCACTTTTACTTACAAAATAATTTCAAACATTTTTAAAAAGCACACCCAAATGTAGCCCCACAACCTGTGGGTAGTAACAGTTGTGGGCAACAGAAACACAATTGTTTTTTTCTTTTTCCCATCTGTCTACTGTTATTTATAAAGGATATCTGTTAAGGGACAGGTAATGACATGTTAAAACACTGGAGAAACTGTCTACGAAAAATGCAGCAAGTAGACAAGTCACTTTTGGTTAGATGGAACTGCCAATGGACCTAGAAATTATATGATGAAACTTTTTTTTATTCCTATTAAATACTGTGACATTGTCACGCTGGCCAACACCAAATTATAATATTTTTTTTCAAACCTATGACACTTTGGATGTATTGAATCGGAAAATCAAAGGTTTTTCACATTCATGTCAACATTTACAACAACAAAACTGTTATGTTTGGGTTTACATGTATGGGTATTTTCCCTTTATATGATGCTAGACTCCTTATAATGTATTGAAATTGTCTGAATTTGGACTGCCGATAGAACATTCAATTTACATGTACTTACCTTTTATCTACTTCGACTTTTACCTTTATCAGTGTCTACTACTGAATGTAAAGTACACCTGTACAACTGCTTACAATTTAACTTAAAAACTGTACCCAATGTAGAGAAGTGGATACAGTGGTGCTAATTTTTATTACATTTGGGAAAAAAGGACAGAAAGCATAAAAAGACATTTGTTTCGTTGTGTTGATAACAATTACATTACCATTAAAAATCTTGACGCCTTTATGGATGAACAGCGGCATTTTGGTCAGCCGAGGCAATGGAATGTGTATGTAATTATTCGCTTTTCTCATCCAGTGTTATAACAGACAAACCACACTTTTATCCAAAACACTAACATTTTATTACATTAGAAATATTTCCCAAAAAAACACATTAGGGGGACATGTTTACAAACGGGGACCACTCAGTACGTCGACCAGCCTGCCAAACTGGGTTAGGAAGGCTCGGTTGAAGGAAGCCGTCTCTGTCAACTCATCCCTTCTGAATGCGGCTTCCTGCTCCTGGGCTAACTGCAGGTTTGCTGCAAGCATTCGTAGCTCTTGATGGTGTTGTTCTCGTTGTTCGTGGAGCCGTTCCTGCTGTTCGAGCATCCTTTCGTGGAGCCGCATCTCATCACCATGAGTCTGGGTCATCACTGATGCAAGGTCGGCGATGGTGTTGCACCTTTTCCTCTTGGCTAGCTGAAAGACAGAAGTCATTGTTTTTAGATAACGCTGGATCAAAACATGTCAAAAAAATATTATGGAATTAAACTGGTGAAAGCCTGTGGTGGGATGCTTTGTTGCTGTATTCAAGCTCAACTGTCATGTTGCTGCCCCTCAGTAGAGTGGATTGTGCAACTCCTGGGGTGCTGTGATAAGCTACATCCCCCCTTCATTCCGAAAAGGATTAATTTGAAAAAGTTGTTTGATTGGATGGGTTATTTTTAAAAGAATTTCTTTGTACTGTGGCCTCAGAAATCTGAATGGGTTAATACTGTTACCTGACGTGAAGCATTCCAATGAAGCATGTTCATTTGAAAGTCAGTACATGTGCTGTAACTGTTTTTTTTTTTTAATAAGAGTTACAACAGTATTTCCACCACCACCACACCTAAAAATGGGACTGGGTTGTTGTGAACACCCCTGAATCCAGTGTTTTTGTACAAAGACATTTTAAATTCCTTATTATGCGTCTATAGAAAATAACATTAATCACATAAAAACAACCGGGTGGTAATTTTTGGTTTGTTGTGCCTTACTAGCACTTGACCGAGACATGCTGGATGCTGATGGAGCTGGCGATGTGGCAGACATTGGTGTTGGCACCGATTCTGGTCCCCCGACAGACGCAGGAGAGTCCGGGCGGTCCAGTGAGGCGGACCCCTGGGACGTGAAAAGTGATTCTAGAAGGAAAATGCACACAATAAAGCTCACCAACAAAGTGCAACATGTACAGAAAACACAAAACTTTTTAACCAGAATACAATAAGCTTATTTCAGCGTTTTGTTCACGTGAATACTGAAATAAAAGCGTGAGTCCGCAGCTTGCTGCGAGGTAGCAGCAAGGTACGGAGGTAGCTAGCTATTAGCTGGCTAGCCATCATCACTAACCATTGCCCACAATCGAACAACTTTCTTTATTGCTTAAAAAAAGTGAGCTTTTGATCGAAAGGACAAATTGGTGAAAAGACGGACAATATCAAAACAACACTAACCGTCAACGGTTTCCAATTGCGTGGCCGTGTCGAGCCCAACGTCTCTGCCATTGCTAGCCAGCCGATGTCCGTAGATCGCTTCCATCTGCTCGTACCACTTCCACTCCTTCCTACTCGCACCGCTTCGTCCGTTGTGGTCCTTTATGGCCCGATAATCGCTTTTCCTTTTTTTTTAGTTTTTCACGACACTGTTTGGCAGTCCGGTTGTACCCTTGGGCTGCCATGTGGTCGGAGACCTCCTGGTATATTTTTTCATTGCGAGTTGCTCCGTCTAACTCGCTCTGGATGTGGTCGTCGGCTACGAAGGTCAGAAAAGTCCGCACCTCCTCGTTTGTCCATGGTATAAACTTGCGCGAGGACATCGTTATGAGAACACAATTGTGAAGCCGCTCACCGTGGTTACTCGCTGAACAACTTTACAAATGGCGGTCGTGTAGCTTCAACAGAAAACGGACGCTTTTGTGACATTACGCCCTGACCAATCAGTGGCTCGCAGTCTATTGACGTCACATCTCGGCTCGCTTCAGCACGGTTGTACCCTGCCCTCGAACAGGCACTGAAATAGCGCTGGATAAACCGTGCTGGGTACAGTGGAAAAGGCGAGAAAGCGAGTCAAGTAGAAGTGAGTAAAGCCAAAGCGATACTAATGGAAAAGGGCCATAAGCTGGTGCATGAGGTTGAAAGATACTCGGCTAGATATAGTCGGCCTCACCTCAACACACAGTTCCGGTTCCAGAACAAGTCTCCTGGAGAGGGGCTGGAGCTTGGCCTACTCTGGAGTTGCCCCGAGCGAGAGGCGATGAGCAGGGGTGGGTATTCTTGTATCCCCCCAACTTGCTGCCTCGATACTGGCATTTTCCATGGTGGATGAAAGGGTTGTTTCCCTGCACCTTCGGGTTGGGAAACGGGTCCTGACCATCAATTGTGCCTATGCTGGAGGGTGCTCCTCTTGGAGACTCCATTGTCCTACTGGGGGACTTCAATGCACACGTGGACAACGACAGTGAAACCTGGAGAGGGGTGATTCAGAGGAACAGCCTGCCTGATCTGAACCCGAGTGGTGTTCAGTTATTGGACTTCTGTGCTAACCACAGTTTGTCCACAACAAACATCATGTTCAAGCATAAGGGTGTCTATTTGTGCACCTGGCACCAGAACACCCTAGGTCGCAGGTCAATGATTGATTTTGTTATCGTGTCATCAGACCTGCGACCGTATGTCTTGGACACTCGATTAAAGAAAGGTGCAGAGCTATCAACTGATCACCACTTGGTGGTGAATTGGATCCGATGACAGGGGAGGATGCCATTCAGACCTGGTAGACCCAAATGTATAGTGAGGGTGTGCTGGGAATGTCTGGCTGAGGCCCCTGTCCGGGAGGTCTTCAACTCCCACCTCCGGAAAAACTTCAACCACATTCCGAGGGAGTCTGGAGACATGTAGTCTGAAAGGGCCATGTTCTCTACCTCCATTGTTGAAGCAGTGGCCCCGAGCTGTGGCCACAAGGTCATCGTGGCATATTGTTGCGGCAATCCTCGAACCAAGTGGTGGACACCAGTGGTGAGGGGGGCCATTAAGCTGAAGAAGGAGTCCTACCATGCTTGGTTGGTTTGTGGGACTCCCGAAGCAGATGAGGCATACCGGCAGGTGAAGCAACCCTGGTGGTTGCTGAAGCACAAACTCGGGTATGGGAGGAGTTTGGTGAGGCCATGGAACAAGACTTTCGGTCAGCCTCAAAGAGATTCTGGCAAACTGTCCGGCGGCTCAGAAGAGGGAAACAGCTCTCTGTCCATACTGTGTATGGTGCGGATGGGGCGCTGTTGACTTTGACTGGGGATGTCGTTGGGCGGTGGAAGGAATACTTCGAGGATCTCCTCAATCCCACTGATGCTCCTTCCATAGAGGAAACAGGGCTTGTGGATGAGGGGGATGACTCGCCTATTACAGGGGCTGAGGTCACCAAGGTGGTTAAAAATCTCTTTGGTGGCCGGGCCCCGGGGGTAGATGAGATTTGTCCTGAGTACCTCAAGGCCCTGGATGTTGTAGGGCTGTCATGGTTGGCACGCCTCTACAACATTGTGTGGAGGTCAGGGGCAGTGCCTTTCACATGGCAAACCGGGGTGGTGGTTCCTCTCTTCAAAAAAGAGAACCAGAGGGTGTGCTCCAACTTTAGAGGGATCACACTCCTCAGCCTCCCTGGGAAGGTCTATTCAATTCAATTCAATTCAACTTTATTTATATAGCGCCATTTCACAACAACAGTCATCTCATAGCACTATCAACTGTAGGGGGAACCCCCACAGTTGCAGAAAGACCCCAGCAATCAGGCGATCCCCTGTGAGCAAGCACTTGGCGACGGTGCAGAGGAAAAACTCCCTTTTAACAGGAAGAAACCTCCAGCAGAACCAGGCTCAGGGAGGGGCAGTCATCTGCTGCAACTGGCTGGGGGGTGAGGGGATAGAGAAGATGAAAAGAACAGACATGTAGAGAGCAAACAGCACGATGGGGACTCAATCTATGGGAGAGAACAAACAAATGTTAATGACCAGCAAAAAAAAATATTTCATTGAGAGTGAGGAAAGGAGTGAGGCCCAGTGCATTACTGGAGGTCCCCCGGCTGACTAAACCTATTAGCAGCATAACTAAGGGAGGGTTCAGAAACACATGATCCCTCCCTAATTGTAGGCTATATCAAAAAGGTAGGTTTTAGCCCTATTCTTAAAAACAGAGATCGAGTCTGACTCCCGAATCCAGATTGGCAGCTGGTTCCACAGGAGAGGAGCTTGATAACTGAAAATTCTGCCTCCCATTGTACTTTTGGAGATTCTAGGTATTACAAGTAATCCTGCATTTTGGGAGCGTAGTGCTCTGTTACGATAATACGGTAGTACCAGATCTTTTAAATAAAAAGGAGCCTGATTGTTTAGAGCTTTGTAAGTAAGAAGAAGGATTTTAAACTTAATTCTAAACTCTATGGGAAGCCAATGAAGGGAGGCCAGAACTGGAGAGATATGATCTCTCTTTCTAGTACCTGTTAAAACTCTTGCTGCAGCATTTTGGATCAGCTGAAGACTTTTTAAAGATGTTTTAGGACAGCCTGACAATAAAGAATTACAATAATCTAATCTCGAGCTAACAAAAGCGAGGATCAGTTTCTCAGCATCACTCTGAGACAAGATGCTCCTAATCTTGGCAATATCAGAACCAGAATCAGAATCAGAATCAGCTTTATTGGCCAAGTATGCACAACACATACAAGGAATTTGACTTTGGCTAAAAACTTGCTCTCATTGTTCAGGTGGAGGATTTAAATAAGGACGCAAATGACAGAAGGCAGTCTTAGAAACAAATTTAATATGCGAATTGAAGGACAGATCTTGATCAAAAATAATTCCAGGGTTCCTCACAGAGCTATTAAGAGAAAGAGTAACCTCATCCAAACTGAAAGTTTGATTTGGAAAGGTATTTCTAAGGTTTTTTGGACCAACAAGAATGATTTCAGTCTTATCTGAATTTAAGAGCAGGAAATTACAAGTCATCCAAGCTTGGATTTCCTTAAGACAGGCTTCTAACTTGGCTAATTGATTACTATCATCTGGCTTCATTGACAGGTATAATTGTGTGTCATCTGCATAACAATGAAAATGTATACAGTGCTTTCTAATAATGTTGCCTAACGGAAGCATATATAAACTAAAAAGAGTAGGGCCTAGCACAGATCCCTGTGGAACTCCATGACTAAGCTTTGAGTTGAAAGAAAACTCATTATTTACATGAACAACTAACTAACTACTAACTAACCTGCACTTATATAGCGCTTTTCTAGTCACAAAGACCACTCAAAGCGCTTTCACTAATACTAACCCTCTATTCTAAGGGCCTATAGGAAACAGATATCTAGGGACAATTTAGAACAGCCAATTAACCTAACATGTATGTCTTTGGATTGTGGGAGGAAACCGGAGCCCCCAGAGTAAACCCACGCAGCACAGGGAGAACATGCAAACTCCACACAGAAAGGTTCCAACCCCTGCCAACCTGGGGATTCGAACCAGGAACCTTCTAGCTGTAAGGCAACAGTGCTAACCACTGCACCACCGTGCTGCCTGAACAACATGAGTACTATGATGGATTCTAAACCCAGATTGAAACTCTTCAAGTAAACCATTTCCCTGCAGGTGGTCAAATAATTGCGTAGCAACAACTCTTTCTAAGATTTTTGAAATGAAAGGGAGATTAGAGATTGGTCTATAGTTAGCTAAAGCTCCTGGATCTAGCGTTGGCTTTTTTAGTAAGGGTTTAATTACAGCCATTTTAACCCCTTGCACTCCAGGCAATTTTCCTAAAAACGCCAAAAAATAACGTGCCCAAAGTAAATCAAAAGCTGTTCTTCAACCCTTTGCACCATCTTCATGGGGTGCTCCGGCCACTGAGTTACAGTCATCTAAACATACTGAACCTGAAGAAAATAAATTTGGCCACGGTGTTTTTTTGGATACAAATGCTTGCAAATAACACACAGCTGTCCGATCCGGCTGGAAAATGCAACAGAAATGTAGAACCAAGTGTTATCAAGCTGGGATCCAAATTTTGTAACAATACCACAAAAAATGAATATTTTACACAGCTTTGTTCTCAGGCTGTTCCCAGGTGTTTTGGAACTGTGCCAAATTGTGCCAGATTGCACAGTTTGGAAAAACGTCTGTAACTTTTGAATAATTCAATGTAGAATCTTCAATTTGGGCTCTAATGAAAGGTTACATTCAGGGCTGTGTCTGTGCCCCGCTACAAAGGACGGAGTTCTGCCCTCACTACATGACGGATTACACTCGTTGCATGTTTCCACAGCAACGCTGTCACAGCGGCTCCCCCCCCTCGCTACTGTGTGTGTGTGTGTGGGGGGGGGGGGGGTTGTCCCCCCCCTCGTTACAGAGGACGGCCATCGCTACATGACGGAATAGACTCATATGGCTATGTGGCGACTGCTGCGCAGTCAGCGCGGCTTCCCGCCGCGGACTGGGGGGCGTTCGGACCGTGAACGCCGCCCCCCCCCCCTCCTCTTCGGAAGTGGGGGGGGGGGTCACGGTCCGAACACGGCAAATGAACCGTTTATCGCGGCGCTACGCACTTCGTACTTCGTGCACCGTACAGTTGTAATTTACCGATCGGTCAAAAGTCATTTTGGATTACAGTTTTCAGGGAGAAATAATAATTTAGCTTATAACACCTTACCTCTTCACAGCAGCAGAGTCCTGGCGAACTTCTCTTCCCCATTGTCAGACGAACGCGACGCTAGTCCACTCGTGAATCCCGGTCAAAACATATTTCCAATATTGCGGTTTTGGTGAATGATTTACGACCTTTGTCGTTGGCCTCCGTCGGTCTATGATGACGGAAGAGAATCCTAAACGTCTATTCTGCTGGAATGAGTGCAGGTCCCACTTGTGGGTGTTCTCCATGCTGCTGGGTCTGTAGCAGGTTCGTCCAGCGTCCTTTTTTTTTTCATCTGTTGCAACAGTAAATCTCTCTTCACCCAGCCCGAACTTCTGTGCTTCAATTGGCTCCTGCATTCACAGTAGGTGGGTCCTCCTTCCTAGGTTTTCATTCATTGGTTCTTCAAGGTTTCAGAAACCCAATTCAAGGCTCTTATTAGCCAAATGAGAGGTCAATCAGATGAACTAATCTGTTCGCGGCTGTGTCTGCAGCTTTTATTTTCAGTGCCTGCTTGGAGGCCACACCACCTACATCACCACCATCAGTATCTCTATCATGCGTCATGCGTCCGAGAGCGCACGAGTGCACTCTCGTGCGCCCTCGTGCGCCCTAGGACGCAGAGACTTGCCCGCCCGCGGTACAACGGAGTGCAAGAGGTTAAAAGCCTGCTGTACATGGCCTAAAGTTAATGAAGAATTGATTATATGAAGAATAAAGCTACCAATAAGTGGGAAGACTTCTTTAAATAACCTGGTAGGAATAGGGTCTAAAAGACAAGTTGAAGGTTTGGATGAGAAACTATTTTGTCTAACTCACAAAGGTCGATTGGAGTAAACTCATCAAGACAGACATCAATTGAAGGAGTTGTAGTAGTTACAGTATTTAAGTTAACTGTGGGAAGAATCTGATTGATTTTATCTCTGATGGATGAAATTTTATTATTGAAAAAGTTCATAAAGTCCTGACTAGTAAGCTCTAAGTGTCATGCCTGGCTCTCACGAGCCAGAAAGGAGATGCGAGGGCGACCAGTGAGTTTGCGTAATTTATTAATATTCCCACACAAAGAACAAATACAAAGTAAAGAGCCTCATGGGGCTATAACACGCACAACACTGGACAACAAATAGAAAGGAAAAGAGCCACGTGGGGCTAAAATATGCACAGAACTAAGGACAACATACAACCCAGAGAGAAAGGCTAGAGAGGCGGCGAGGGGAAAACACACGCCGAGTTGCAGCACTTACTTAGGGGGTAGCGCCGAGGTAACGGCAAACTGAAGCTAGACATAGGAGCTCCAGTCATGGAAACACAGGGCACGTCTTTCCATAGCGAGGTCGCAGCGATGAGTAACTCTCGGCTGCTCGCTTAAGTGGGGAAGATAATTGACAATGGGAGACAGCTGGCCCAGAGCAGCTGAACTAGACAGCTGGAGATCAGCTGGGCGCTGTCAAACTACGGGCCTAGTAAGACCCGGCATGGACTAGCACGGAGCAGGAGCGACACTGGACAACCTGAACGCGGAGAAGGATAGCGTTCAGGTCGTGACACTAAGGGAATGCTAGGATTGACAGAGTCCTGACTCTTTGTCAACCTGGCTACAGTGCTAAAAAGAAACCTGGGATTATTCTTGTTCTCTTCTATTAATGCAGAGCTTCTTCTTCCAGCTTTCAGAGAGAGCAGACGCTTTTCTCCCCCCTCTCCTACTCCCTCCTATTCCCTTACTGATCCCAGCTTGCTGTGTCCTGTCTGCGTCGCTCTTCTTCTGGCTGAATCTTATTCCAAGCGGAAAATTATGGATTTGGTGGGCTTTAAATGCGATGACACCACTTCAAAAGAAGATTGGGCCAGGGGGAGCCCAAGTGGGAGACTCATGGACAATTGGGAACTCATGTGTCTGTGTGATTTGACTGAGATGCGGAAGACATCTATCTGTTTGGCTATGATCACAGGATTTCTACTTTGGCTCTGGAGTTTCCTGATGTATCAGAAATTAAAGAAGTTGGGAGAGCTGATCAAAATGCAGACCCGGCAAAGCTCCTTCAACAACAATTCGACCAGTTGGGGAGAGCACTGATAACAGCAATGGTGAACTGAATGGTGGCTGATTCAGTAGGTGGAATTACATCTTGGAGTCGCTGGTGCCCTCCAGGGAATGATTTTAAAGCCTGTATATGGAAATTATGAAGCACTGAATCGCAAGAGAGATGAAAATTCTATGCTCTGAGTGAACTGTGCCTTTAGACCTTGATTCGGCGCCCTAAGATTACTCTCCTCCTGGATGAAGACAAAGCAGAAGAGAGTTTTGGCTTCTCTTTAACCCAAACAATCAACAAACAATTGCTGTTGTTCAGCAGACTGAGCTCTTCAAGGACAGCGTTATCATGTGACTAATACAGAACTTTGCCATCTGGCATGCACGAAAAGAGAGAGACTCTTGGACATGCTTATCTGTGTTTAGAATACATGAACATAACATCCATCCGTTGCCAGGAGGCGCTCCTTTGTTGTGCACCAGCAAGTGATACATCCACACCTCATTCATACTGATTACATGCTGACTACACACACTGGCCTCTCTCGCTCTTTGTTATTGTGTGATCTGTTGTCTGCTAATTGTGCATTTGAGGGGTTTTTTCTATGTAATCACAATTTTGCTCATAACAAGCTTTATTTTGATTAACTATGTTTTTTCTCTCTGCCCATTGTGTCACCCCCCCCCCACACACACACACACATTCCCCTCTTTACCCTTCACTGTATGACAGACGCCTTCATGGCTGCCGCGTCATTGGGATGCGCTTATCGAGCGCGCCCAATGTCAAGTCAAATTCCTGGTATGTTTATTTTGTAAACATGCTTGGCAATAAAGTGATTCTGATTCTGATTCTAATAACTCGTTCTAGCTTTTCTAAGAGATTTTTTTATAAATTAAAAGATGATTTCTCCAAGCTAAATAGATTTCATCTAAATTAGTGGAGCGCCATTTTCTTTCTAATTGACGAGTCTTCTGTTTTAAGCTACGAGTTTCTGTGTTGACCCAAGGAGTTAGAAATCTCTGATTAGACTTTTTCTTTTTTAAGGGGGCCACCAAGTTTAGAGTCTGATGCAGAGAAGCTGTAACACTATCCACCATGTTATCAATTACAGAAGGAGCAAGCTGTCTATAGCTTATTTCCGTTGTGTTGACACATGGCATAGAGGAAACAATCTGCATAAATTTGGTAACAGCATCATCTGAGAGGCATCTACTGTAATAATATTTTTCTTTAGGAGCCAAATAGTCAGAAATAGTAAAATCAAAGGTTAACAGACAATGGTCTGACAGTACAGGGTTATGAGGAGACACTACAAGATTTTCTATTTCTATGCCATATGTCAGAACAAGGTCCAATGTATGGTGGAGGTAATGAGTAGAATTTCCTACTTTCTGAGAAAACCCAATCAAGTCTAATATTGAATTAAATGCCACATTAAGGCAGTCACTATCTACATCCACATGTATATTAAAGTCCCCTACTATAATTATTCTATCAGATTTCAGCACTAAATCAGCTAAGAAATCAGCAAATTTGGATAAAAATTCTGAGTATGTTGATGGGGGACGATAAACTATGGCAAATAAAATTGGGTTTAACCTAAAATTGCTGAAGTGCCCAATACTGAGGACCAGGCCCTCAAAGGAATTATAACATGTTTTTTGCTTTACATTAACTAGTAATTTGGAATGGTAAATTGTTGCTACTCCTCCTCCATGACTAGAACTTCTGGGATTTTGACAGTTTAAATAACCAGAGGGAGTTGATTCATTTAAACCAACATAATCCTCTTGTCCTAACCAAGTCTCTGTAAGGGAAATTAAATCAATCTGATGATCAATTAACAGATCATGGACTAACAGAGACTTGGGAGTTAGAGACCTAATATTTAATAAACCATATTTAATTTTTAAATTATGAGGAGGAACAGAGGCCAAATCATTCAATTTAGAGGTTTTAAGTTTAATTTGAGTTTTACCAGTATTTTGCTTAATCACTTTGGGATGCTTATATATTTGGTCTATGCCAAGGTACTGGAGAGGAGAGTCCAGCCGTTGGTTGAACCTCGGATTCGGGAGGAACAATGTGGTTTTCGTCCTGGCCGTGGCACATCGGACAAGCTCTTTACCCTCTTGAGAATTCTTGAGGGTTTGTGGGAGTTTGCCCAACCAGTTTACATGTGTTTTGTAGACTTGGAAGAAGGTATTTGACTGTGTCCCTCGGGGTTTTTTGTGGGGGGGGGGGGTGCTTCGGGAGTATGGGGTATCAGGCTTGTTGTTACGAGCTGTTAGGTCTCTGTACGACTGTTGTGAGAGTTTGGTTCGTATTGCCAACACTCAATCGGACTCGTTCCCAGTGAGAGTTGGACTCCGCCAGGGCTGCCCTTTGTCACCAATCCTGTTTATAATTTTTATGGACAGGATTTCTAGGTGCAGCCAGGGAATGGAGGACGTCATGCTTGGTGACCACAGGATCTCATCTCTGTTGTTTGCAGATCATGTTGTCCTGCTGGCTTCATCCATCAATGGCCTACACTTCTTACTGGGACAGTTTGCCGCTGAGTGTGAAGCAGCTGGGATGAGAGTCAGTACCTCCAACTCCAGGGTGGGGCCCCGGAAACCCCATACCGGGTGGGGTACACTGAATCCTTTTTCTAATATTTATCATGAGAGTCTGTTGGATCGTTTTAATCTGGCCCTTCACCCAGGACCAGTTTGTCTTGGGTGACCCTACCAGAGGCAAATTGCCACAGACAACATAGCTCCTGGGATCACTAGGGCATGAAAACCCACTAGGGCATGATTGTCACCTTATAGTGGTTTTCATGCTCTAGGGCATGAAAACCACAATAAGGTGACGATCCATGATGGAAATAAATGTAGTAAATTTCTTCAATCATATTCTATGCATTTCCTGGCAACTATTCCTTCTGGAAAATGCCTCCATCCCAAAGGTCACCTTCTGCTGGCCCAAATATAAAATGTTTTTTGCAGGAGACTCAGGGCAAGAATATTGTTAACTGTAGCAAATTTCGTGCATTTCAGTCTTTCCACTGTGAAGAGAGCAGTGGGAACCATTTCTGGCAACTGCAAATTAATCCTGTCAAATGATGTCGCATTTCAATTGAGGGAAAGTCAGTTTATAAATAGGCTATACTTAAATTATTCTATTTTGTCATCAGAAGAAAGTCATTAAACATATAGAAAGCATATCATATTTGTAATAAATTATATATTTATTATAAGTAAACCTTTTGTGATTAATTATGAACATAGACTATTTTTTTACTTTTTGTATTTTATTTCTGCAAAAATAAATATGGCTAAATGGAATAAGTGCATGACTTCTGTCTTTTAGGCATTACAAAATCACATTAGTTATTTTATTCTGTTATTATGTAGACTTGGATCACTGTGATTTCTAACCCCCTTTGAAACACTATAATGTCTGGCGAATAAACATAATTTAAAGCCCATTTACCAGCCTGTCTGTCAGGTTATATTTTAGACTTGGTGGGATTACAGCGTCACTCCCATAGATGCGCATTGTCGCACAGGGTGGCGTGTCAGACCTGCCCATTTCCGCGTGTCTGCGACGATGGGACGCAATTCTCTGCAAGAGAGCAGAACTCAGCACGACAGCTGCCCCAGATCTTCAGACCAACAGAAAAGCAGGTACCTGTATGACAAAAGGGCATCTCTGATGCTCTGAAAAACTGCTTCACCACTACAGACTGGGGCGCTCTTTTATTTTTATTTTTCCTCTTGTCCTGTCAAGCAGTTAGGTGAACAGAACAGAAATCTCCTTCCCTTATTGTACCAAACAGATTTACTTTGCTAAAAGGAGCTTTATACAGTACATATACAGTATATGTACTTCATATTGTTTAGAAACTCTTCTTAAAATAACTTTAAATTCTTTATTAAACTGTTTGCCCATGTAGGACCTGACCAGGGGGAATCAATCAATCAATCAATCAATCAATCAATCCTATTTATAAAGCACTTTAAAAACCAACACTCGCAACACAAAGTGCTGTACAGCAAGAAAGCACACGCAAGAACATAAAAGCAGGAAGCAGGACACTAACACAAAAACAATATAGAACCACAGTCAATAAAAAAAAATAAAATAAAAGGTAAAAGAATTGGGAAAGGAGTGAATGGGAAAAGGAGGTGTGGGGAGGGGGAAAGAAAAAGGGAGAAGAACAGACAAAGAAGACAAACAGACTAACACAACTGAAACAAACAGACGACAGACTGTTTCTTCCACTGAAGTGGTCTCAACACCAGTCTGGTATCTGTACCTGATAATGGAGAGACATGTGTGTGTCTGCATACGTGTGCATGTGTATGAGAGTGGGGGCAAAATAAGTATGTGCATGTAACTGCTTTGCCAGGAAACGTACGAAGAGGGTGGCCAGTAACAGTACCTCACCCCACCTCCCTCGGAAACCCTGAGCAAGAAGGGCAATGCCACCAACCTCCACAGAACACAAAAATCCCAAGGCCAACAAGCCCCAGGACAGCCAGGAATCCACCCCAGGAGGGACGGCCCAGAGAGAGTGGGTCGCCAAGCGGACAGCGCGGCGTACCCACACCACTGGACCGGCCAACCCCCGCCCCCCCAGCACGGCCAACGTCAGCCCAGGACCCCAGGTGCTGGGAGCACTTTCAAGCACACAGTCACTCACAATGGGCACACAAACCTGGAGTGCACTGAGGTTGTTGTAGCATACACAATGAAATGCATTGATGATGTCACTCACTACAAACCCATCACTGTTCTTGCCAACCAAAAGCCATGGAGGACAGCAGAGGTCCATAGGCTCTTGAGGGCTTGGGACGCAGCCTTCAGGGCCAGCGACACTGCAGGACTAACAACAGCTAGGGCCAACTTGTCTCGTGGCATAAAGGAGGCAAAACAACCATACAGCAAGAAAATATCTGGCCACTTTAGCAACACCAGAGATGCACGCTCCCTTTGGCGTGGCATACAGACCCCCATCAACTACAAACATCCACCTCAGACCAGTGAGAGTAACACCACACTGCTCAACAACCTAAATGAGTTCTTCGGCCGCTTTGAAGCACAAAACAGCACATCAGCACAGAAGTCCAATCCTCCTCCAGACAAGTAGTTTATGAGTCTGGATCCAGCTAGCATGAAGAGGACCCTCTACAGGATCAACCTGCACAAGGCAGCCGGACCAGACAACATACCAGGTCGCGTCCTGAAGGACTGTGCAGAGGAGCTCAAGAATGTCCTGGCGGACATCTTCAACATCTCCCTGACTCAAGCTGTTGTCCCCACATGTTTCAAAATTGCCACCATAATACCAGTCCCAAAGAAGCCAGTCCAATTCAGCTACAATAATTACTGGCCAGTAGCACTGACCCCAATCATTATGAAGTGCTTTTAACGGCTGATCATGCAGAACATCGAGTCCATCCTCGCTCCCTCCCATGACACATCTCAGTTTACATACATGTCAAACAGATCCACAGAAGATGCCATCACTGCTGCTCTCCATCCAGCCCTCACCCACCTGGACTCAAAGAACTCCTACGTGTGAATGTTGGTCTTGGACTTCAGTTCAGCATTCAACACAGTCATCCCCCAGCACCTGATACAGAAACTCAGACATTTGGGACTCATAACCTCTCTCTGTAACTTTTCACAACAGTAAGTTGTGAAAACATCCATACTTTTTACTTATAGATTGATATGATATGATATTTCAGGGCATTAATGAGGCGCCAGATGCCAATAGTAAGTTTGCTTGTTTATTTAAAAAAAGAACAAAATAACGAGCCACGTGGGACAAAACACATACATTGAACTTGGACATAAAATAAAGAACACTAACATCAGAGCTAAGTGTAGCAAGGGCAGAACTAGACACGAACGAACAAATACGCCAGATGAAGCGAGGATGAATCGAAGATGGAAGAAAGACTGCAGCCAAATAGGGACACCAGTCCTGGAACACAAATGTAGTTTGCAGCAAGAAGTGAGCCTCAGCTGCTCCCTGCAGTTCTGATCACAAAAATACTGAGTAACCCGAGCGCGGATGGGTACAGCCCCCCCTCCCCCCCAACCAGAAGGCTACCAGGACCGACCTAGGGAGGGCGGAGGGGAATACAGGCTTGGAGGGAGAGAAACAAAAAAAAAACAAAAAATGTCTACCGTGACAAACACCGAGAGGGGGGAAGCCGCCAAGAACAGATGATAACAAGGGTCAAACATAAAATGGCTTTTCTTAAACACAGAAGTGTCCAAAACTAGATCAACACTTCAACGAGCACAATACTGAAGTACTACAGCAAAAGTAAACAAAAAAATATATGTATAGTGCTACCCGGTAAGAAAAACAAAAAAGATTACAACAAAACACTGATAAGATCTTTTCTTTTTACAGATGTATGAAAGTAAAGGTGCCTATTAAAGATTAAAAAACTCTACTATTACAGAGTTTGACAGGGCAGGTTACACTTATAACTTGCCAGTTTATATTAATTTTAAGACTCAAATATGCTAAATCTTCTGGGGCAAAAATGTTCAGAATGGCTCTTTCCATAGTCGAGGTTGCTGACCTCAAACTAAGAGCCATCATATCTTTACACGGTAAATTACAAAATATTTTGAAGTCAAATGTACCCACAGATTTAACTGTAGTTGCATTAGTCTGTCCTCTTTTGGATGAAAATCAATATTTGGCTCATTTTGACATCTAGCTTTTAAGAATAAATTCCCACAATGAAACATGATCAATTAACTGTTAACTGCTTGTAGAGTTACATGAAATAATCCTAGGGGAGAAAACATTTAAATGCGATAACAAAGAAGTGCAACTAGGTCTGAAACTGTCCTATAACGATGGAAATAATGGAGAAGACCATACTCTGCAATCTTGACCACCTTTAAATCAATTATTTTGGTTGTCCTAAATGCCAACAAATAATTATGAGCTACTTCCTGGAGTGGAAAGTCAGAGTCAAGTTAAAAAATCACCATCTGACCACATGAAAAAGTGAAACTCAAATTACAACCCGGACCAGACATTTCACACCTCCAGTCATTGAACACCCCTCAGGCATTACCAACGGTAACAGCGTCCTTAACACGAACTGTATGACTTAGTACACAAGTCAGTGGATCAGACTACACAGGAATTAGCTTTTGCTGCTGATAGGCACAGCATTCACAGCATATTAACACTTGTTGATTCCAAGAATCCAAGAGAAAACAAAAAAATACAAGTACACTTCACCTAGAAAACATTTACAGTAAGTACCACAGAATAGGCAAACAAAAAATACAGACGTGGACAAAATTGTTGGTACCCCTCTGTTCAATCAATCAATCAATCAACTTTATTTATAAATCACTTTAAAAGCAACACTCGCTACACAAAGTGCTGTACAACAAGAGAACATAAAAGCAGGGCACTAACACAAAGGGTGCTAACACGAGAAAAAAAAAGTAAAATAAATAAAAATCCATTTCATTCTATAAAATCAATGTCTCATACTGGGTCGAAAGTCAGGGAGTAAAAATGTGATTTAAGACGTGTTTTAAAAATGGACAGTGAAGGTGCTTGTCTAATGTCCAGAGGTAAATCATTCCATAACCTGGGGGCCATGATCGAAAAGGCTCTGTCCCCTCTGAGCTTGCGCCTCGCCTTTGGTACCTCCAAAAGCAGCTGTTCAGCTGACCTAAGGGACCGGGTGGGAGCGTAGGGATGCAGAAGCTCAGAGAGGTCAGGTGGAGCAAGACCATTCAAGGATTTAAAAACAAATAAAAGAATTGTAAAATGAACTCTAAAATACACGGGCAGCCAGTGGAGTGAAGCTAAGATGGGTGTGATGTGATTTCTTCCACGTGTACCTATTAAAAGACGAGCAGCAGCATTTTGAACCAGCTGCAGATGGGAAAGAGATGACTGGCTGACACCGGCATGAAGTGCTTTATAGTAATCCAGCCGAGATGAAATAAAAGCATGGATTACTGTTTCCAAGTATGGTCTAGAGAGAATGGGTTTTACTTTTGTTAAACGCCTTAGATGAAAGAAGCTGGATTTTACCACAGAATGAATCTGTGTGTCTAATTTAAAATCATTGTCCATGATAAAACCAAGGTTCCTAGCTGTGGATTTAACATAAGGAGTAAGGGGGGCCCAAGTATACAGGAAGGGACTCACAGGGGCGACTAGGTCCAAACACCATCACTTCGGTCTTCTTATCATTAAAATTTAGGAAGTTTAGGGCCATCCAAGATTTCATGTCTTCATTGCACGCCAGGAGTGAGTTTACTGATGAGGCAGCTTTTTGTTTTAGATGGACATAAATCTGACAGTCATCAGCATACAGGTGGAAAAAGATACCATGCTTTTTATCCCTAGAACACTAATGTTAAAGTTAGTAGCACTATCGAGTTACTAATGTTGGGTGAAAATCACCCGATGTTAGTGTTCTAGGGTTAAAAATGGAACCCAGTGGAAGTATGTACAGAGAAAAAAGCATGGGCCCTAGAATTGACCCCTGTGGGACCCCGTAAGGCAGAGGAGAAGAAGAGGATTCAAACCCAGACATGCTAACTTTAAAAGTCCTGTCTGACAGATAGGATCTAAACCAGTTGAGAGCAGTGCCACAAATGCCCACTAGGTGCTGCAAATGGGAAATTAAAACATGATGGTCCACTGTGTCAAAGGCAGCAGTTAAATCAAGCAGCACAAGAACAGCATATTCACCTGAATCACATGCCAAGCGAATATCGTTAAAAACTCTTAACAAGGCTGTCTCTGTGCTATGAAGAGCTTTGAAACCAGACTGAAAAATCTCCAAAATACCGTGTTCATCCAGAAAACATTTCAGCTGCATATAGACAATTTTCTCAAAAATTTTTGAGAGAAATGGCAGCTTGGAAATAGGCCTAAAATTTGCCATGTTGGCTGTACTACTGCATGTTTAAAATGTGCAGGAACCACACCAGATGACAGGCTGCTGTTCAAGATGGCGAGAACTGACTGACCTATACTGGGAAGCACCTCTTTAAAAAGTCTAGGAGGGACAGCATCACAGGGAGACCCTGAGGGGTTAATGTGGCCAACCACTTCCTCTAAAAATGACAGAGTCACAGGTTCAAACTGATCAAAAACAGCAGAACAAGGGACAGAGACAGAGGGATCACAGGCAGGAGCTGAGATGAGAGCCCTGGTGGTGGCCACCTTATCAATAAAAAAGTTCATAAAATCATTACATAACTCAGAGGAGGCTCCAAACAGTCAGTCTGTGGGGTATTAAGAACAGAGTCAATAGTATTGAATAAAACACGTTGATTACGACAATGAGATTGTCACAACTCGCCGCTCATCAACAGCTTCAGCTGCGCGCACACCTGCGCCTCGTCAGCAGCGGGCTATTTAACCCACTCGGCCCAGTGCTGCGGTCTGGAGCCGTCTGTTCTCGTCGGTACTTCCTAAGCTCGTGATTGTACCTCAGATCACCAGCAAGATTCAACGACACGTAAGCATCCCTTACCTTGTCTCCCAAGCTCTTCACCCCGTGCACAGGCGGATTCCCCCCGTCATCGCTGATTCATCTCCACCATCCGCGCAGGCCCTGCAGGACGCTGTCTCCCGGGCTCATCACCTGCCGACGCCAGCCACCTGTCCCTGCAAGTAAGCAACACTTTGACTGATTATCCCTGTCTCGGTGTGGTGCCCGTTACCCTTGTCCTCTGCTCTCTCTCCATAGGGTTGTCCGGCTGAACGGCGCGCTGCTCTGCTGCCTGCACTTCGGCGTTCACCCCAGCACATATCCATACCGCATACATCCATTCAAACACACCTGCTTGTTGAATAAAGCTGTTAAATCTATCCTGAGCCTGCGTGCGTGTTTCCTTGGCCAGACATTATGTCAGAGATAAAACAATATTAGCAAAATATTTGCTTTTTTCCTGCTTGACAGTATTTTGATACTGATGCCAGCAGTCTTTTAAAATCTGCAGTGACACCTTCAGTTTGTCTTTCTTCCATCTGCGTTCAGCTCTGCGGCACTCCTGTCTGACTGCGCCAGTTCCATCATTGAACCACGGCTCAGGTTTGGATCGAGGCTGCTTGGTTTTCAATGGAGCCACAGAGTCCAAGATGGTTTGGCAGGAGGAGTGAAACCAGGAGCTGAGTTCCTCCACAGATGAGATGGAACCAGAAGGGACACAGAGGTGGTCAAAGGCAGCGGAGAACCGACCGGCAGTGGAAGGGTTAAAAACCCGGCAGCGCTGAGCAGCAGCGTGAGTTTTAGCTGCAGTGCACGACAGATCGGCCTCAAATAATACAGGCAGATGGTTGGACAACACAGTCGGCAGAAAGTCTAAGATCCAACAATGTTTGGCGGTCGTACACAAGTAAGGACTTTATTCCTTGAATGCCAATGATTAAAAACAGTAAAAAGAACAACAAGCAAAGCTGTCAGAGACAGACCGTCAGCCCCATATACTGGCATCTTCTTAACAAAAGAAAAACCCACGATGGTCACAGAAATAACTTGAATCTGACAAAAGTGGTAATAAATAAAAATTCTATGAAAATTAACCAATGAAAATCAGACAATGCTTTTGAATTGTGGTTCAACAGAATTATTTTAAAAAACAAACTCATGAAACAGGCCTGGACAAAAATGATGGTACCCCTAGAAAAGATTGAAAATAATGTGACCATAGGGACATGTTCAACCAAGATGTGTCCTCTAATTAACATCACAGGTGTCTACAAACTTGTTATCCGTCAGTCGGCCTATTTAAAGGGTGACAAGTAGTCACTGTGCTGTTTGCTGACATGGTGTGTGCCACACTAAACATGGACCAGAGGAAGCAAAGGAGAGAGTTGTCTCAGGAGATTAGAAAGAAAATTATAGACAAGCATGTTAAAGGTAAAGGCTATAAGACCATCTCCAAGCAGCTTGATGTCCCTGTGACTACAGTTGCACATATTATTTAGAAATTTGAGATCCACAGGACTGTAGCCAACCTCCCTGGACGTGGCCGCAGGAGGAGACGGATAATACGAATGGTAACAAAAGAGCCCAGAACAACCTCTAAACACATTGATGGTGAACTCCAAGGTCAAGGTACATCAGTGTCAGATCGCACCATCCGTTGTTGTTTGAGCCAAAGTGGACTTCATGGGAGACGACCAAGGAGGACACCACTGTTGAAAACAAATCATAAAAAAGCCAGACTGGAATTTGCCAAACTGCATGTTGACAAGCCGCAAAGCTTCTGGGAGACTGTCCTATGGACAGCCGAGACAAAACTGGAACTTTTTGGCAAGGCACATCAGCTCTATGTTCACAGATGCAAAAATAAAGCATAGCAAGAAAAGAACACTGTCCCTACTGTGAAACATGGAGGAGGTTCTATTATGTGGGTTTACTCCGGGATTTCTCCGGTTTCCTCCCACATGCCAAAAACATGCATGTTAGGTTAATTGGCTGTTCTAAATTGTCCCTAGATATCTGTTTCCTATAGGCCCTTAGAATAGAGGGTTAGTACTAATGAAAGCGCTTTGAGTGGTCTTTGTGACTAGAAAAGCGCTATATAAGTGCAGGTTAGTTAGTAGTTAGTTAGTTATGTTCTGGGGCTGCATTGCTGCATCTGGCACAGGGTGTCTTGAATCTGCGCAGGGTACAATGAAATCTCAAGACTATCAAAGTATTCTAGAGAGAAATGTGCTGCCCAGTGTCAGACAGCTTGGTCTCAGTCGCAGGTCATGGGTCTTGTAACAGGATAATGACCCAAAACACAGCTAAAAACACCCAAGAATGGCTAAGAGCCAAACATTGGACTATTCTAAAGTGGCCTTCTATGAGCCCTGATCTAAATCCTATTGAACATCTGTGGAAGGAGCTGAAACATGCCATTTGGAGAAGGCATCCTTCAAACCTGAGACAACTGGAGCAGTTTGCTCATGCGGAATGGGCCAAAATACCAGCTAAGAGGTGCAGAAGTCTCACTGACAGTTACAGAAATCGTTTGATTGCAGTGATTGCCTCAAAAGGTTGTGCAACAAAATATTAAGGGTACCATCATTTTTGTCCAGGCCTGTTTCATGAGTTTGTTTTTTAAAGTAATTCAGTTGAACCACAATTCAAAAGCATTGTTTGATTTTCATTGGTTAAGAATTTTTATTTATTACCACTTTTGTCAGATTCAAGTTATTTCTGTGACCATTGTGGGTTTTTCTTTCATTAACAGAGGGGTACCAACAATTTTGTCCACGTCTGTATATGCATAGAACACACGGCAATCCAGGCAAAGAAAAGAGAATCCCTTCAACCCCACCTGAAAAACACAACTACATGAATGCCGGCAAATAGAGAGCAGAGGAAAAAAAAAGGCAGTTCAGGCAGTCTACCAGCATCCAGATTCCATATAAAAAAAAGGAAAAAAGCAGTTCAGGTGGCCTACCCAAGTCCCAGATCTGGGGAAACAGTACCTCGGGCAGCTGGCCCAGGTCGCCGAACCAACGAAGCAGTCCTTCGACCAGCCGACCCAGGACACTGGAGCAGTCCATCAGGTGGCTGGCCCGCGTCCTCAGGCCACCAGGAGCAGAGGGGGGAGCTTGGAGGCAACTTCCCTACCGAAAAGCGCCATGAGGAGAAGCCAAACTGGATGAAGGAGACCCCAGCGGCATCCAGCGTTGGAGAATAGGAGGGGCGGGGGACCAGTTCAGTAACAGGTGGAAGGGGATCTGCAGCTCCCTCACCAACCTCGAACCGAGCCGGCGCAGCACCCTTGGTGGACCCGGATTGGGCCGGCACAGCACCCTCAGTGGACCCGGATTGGGCCAGCACAGTACCCTCAGAGGATCTGGATTGGGCAGGCATAGCACCTGGGATGACCTCCAAACATGAACCCGGAGCCTCGACAACAACGACCGGAGCTGACTCCTCTCCGGTAACCCTGGAAGAAGGCTCGGACAGACATGGAGAACAGGGGTCAGGCTCACCGGCAGCAGCACAGCCTGGTGAGACGAGCTTGGATGCAGCGGCCGGCTGCACCCGGCTCTTCTCCCCAAGAGACGGGCAAGAATGCTCCAGAACAGAAAGCAAGAAGACAAAATAGAGCACTTGCCTGATCTTGAGCTCAATAACCATCCAGGACTCCAATGATCCAGGCTCGGAGATCACAAGGTCCATTTCTGGTTCTGACTCAACTGCGGTAGGCTCTTCAGCTGGCATGATGGTCTCCACAGTCCGGGAACCCCCTGGTGCTGAAACCCACAGCGATGACCCACACAGCATGGTAGTATGGGATCCGTAACCTGCTGGGGGCTACTGCTGCTCCATGAAGACCCGGGGACGCTTAATCGTTGGCTCATGCTCCAAATGACGGTCAGCCCTCATCCTCTGCCCATGACGTGGCTGCGGGACTGGAATCAGGCTCACAGGCTCCTCCTCCATCCAACGGTCTACTCCTGGCACTGGGGGATTCTCAGAGAGAAGGGGAGGAAACACAGAGGTAGCAGGTTCAGTGTTTATGGCTGCAGCAGATGGTGGGAGCTAAGAGGACTGTGAACCCTGAACTCCACCCCCAGGAATCAGACAAGACAATTCATTACACTGAGATTTAGAATGAAAAAACACTTGCCTGTTCTCCCGGGGTACGATGGTGACTGCTGCAACAGGCTTGGTTCTCCTGTTCCCCGAAGGACGGTGATGGAGGGCCCCCCGGGAAGATGAGGAAGAGCCTCCCCAACAGGATCGATGACTGGCAGAGCCGGAGCAGGATTTGATGGGCTCACAGCAGCTGAAGGAAGTGCCGCAGCCCAGGCAGTCTGGGGATGAGAAGCTGACGGAACAGTGGGAAGAGGTGACCCGGAGGCTGGGGAAACTGTCTTTACCCTCTGTTGTGGTGCAGGGAAAACAGCTGGCTGGGAGGCGGAGTTCTTACGGTGGACCGGGACAGGATCAGGAAGGGGATCTCGCAGAGGTTTGACCCAGACAGGAGATTGATCACAGGCAGAGCAGTGGCATCTTCTGGCAGAGGGCGAGGCTAGATTCAAGTCAGGAAAGTGCCGCTGCTGCACAGAAACAGAGGCCAGCAGCTCGGCATACTCAGGATACTTACTGAGTTCGGAATTCACCTCCACCAGTCTAACTGCCGCCACCACGTTCTTTAGGATTCTGCTGGGATGGAAGGAAGAGTGCGCTTCAGCTACGCAGCTCCTGATGAGCTCAGCTGCCCACTGTGCCTCTTCACAGGGGGCCCCGGCTGCCCTCTCCCTTTTCTGCATCTGTGATGCAGAACCTAGGGCTGGCCGTGTAGCAAGAACCTGATCCCGAGGCAAGGAGCGGGGATGTCTCACCATCGGCTCCGACTTTGTCTTCCTGCTGGGACTCTTCACCAGCCCACGGTTCTTCTGCTGAAGGGCCACGAGTTTGGCCATCCTCTCCATGCCCTCGGCATGCTCAGCCAGGTGAGGATGGCGCTTAACAGCAGCCTCTGTAAGGTCCAGGTACCAGTGCGCATTTACGGAGGTGGCGAACATTCCGGCATTGGCCAGGAGACCGTCTATCTCCATCAGAGCCTGGACTAGCTCAAAACCCAGGCTCATCAAATATCTGGTCCTAGATCAGGGGTCACCAACCTTTTTGAAACCAAGAGCTACTTCATGGGTATCGAGTCATGTGAAGGGCACCAGCTTGACACACTCCTCTCCTCACTTCCGCCTTCCCAAGAGAGCAGACGCTTTTTCCTCTCTCTTGCTCTGACTTTTTTTCCTCCCCTCCCAACTACTGGATCCCAGCTTGCTGTTGTCTGTCTGCGTCTAACTGCGACCGTCGAAAAGAAATTATGGAGTTAATAAGCTGGGCTTTGAACACAATTGACACTATTTTTTCAACAAGGAAAAGTGCTCCGGGGGAAGCTGTCTGCCCCGCAGGAACGGCTCCAGCGGGCTATTTACGTGACACAAGTAATTGGAGGATCTTGTGTCTCACTAATCTCTCTATCGAAGATATTGAAGATTTGTATGTCTTCGTAATAATGGTGATCGGGATCTTTCTGATTGGAACTGGGATTGTCCTGGTGTACTGCAAATTGCTGAAGAAGGATACAACCTATCAAAATGCTGGCCAGGCGAGGTGCATCTATCAAATTGAAAAACTGGAGAAGACCCTGATAGCAACTACTGGAGAACTGTCTCGTAAGGTGGATTACATCATGGTCTCGCTTAGGTCTTTCCACGATGGATTTAAAGCCCCGCAATGAAGGATTAAGTACTGAATCTACAGAAGAAATATAAAGCCTTCTCTGTGATCAGTCCTATTTGGCTCAATTCCCCATGAAAATTCCTCCTGGCTGTCTGCAGTCTGTGTTTTCAAAATCATCGAGCACAAGGCCTTGGACAGCCATCTGGACAGTCTGCCCAGATAATCGCAAGGACGATCGGCGGCAGCCAGACAAAACATCTCCTGCCAAGTGCCCTTGTTGTTTCTCTTATTATCATCAACACTGCTTCAACACCGCACACACATTGATCCATGAACTGAATAAAGATACACACACTGCTCTCTTGTGTCTTGTGAATCCTGTGTTGCGAATGTGCATCGAGAGCTTTTTTTTCCTTGTAATCATAATATTGATTAATTATGTAACCAGTATTTTGAATCAATGATTTTTTTGCTCCTTCCTATTGTTCCTCGTATTATTCTTATGCTACTTGTACCCACTATCCTGTTGGCAGGCGCGTCTCTGATGCAGCCGTGTCACTGGAAATGCAGGTTCATTTTCTGTGTCAAGTCAAATTCTCTCGTATGTTATCAGTGATCTGTTAATGTACTTGGCAACAAATCTTTTCTGATTCTGATTCTGATTCTGATTCTAAAATAACAAATTGTGTGTGTGTGTGTGTGTGTGTGTGTGTATATATATATACGTATATATACTGTATATATATATATATATACGTATATATATACACACATAAATAAATAATTATCAATAACTTAGAGTGGGTAACAGACAAGATCAATATTCAACACTTTATTTTTATTAATCTCAGCAATTGTTCAGATGATCACTTCTACATTTCATAAAAAAATGTCCAGTTTTCACCAGTCCCTTTTAACCATAAAAAACTAAACCCTTTTAATTCATGAACTATGTTGAACCATGTTTGAAAAAGTTATGCAACATTTAAGAAAAATCAACTTTCATATTAAATAAATCTTATCACATTTTTAACTGAACAAATCTGCTGCAATTCTGCTCAAAATCTGTTACATTTAATAAACACACTTTTGTGTGTTCTTCTTCACTGGAATTACAGTATATCCATACAGTTCTTGCCAAGAATCATGTTTGAGCAACCAGCACTGTCCTTTCATGAGAAGCTAAACAGCACTGAGAGTGCTTATATGCACAGTGGCGCAGTGGTTAGCACTGCGGCAGCAGTTTACCCTCGGCCGGGGGATCGCGGGTTTGATCCCTGCCCCCGGCCAACAGTGATCTGTGTGGAGTTTGCATGTTCTGGTGGTGCATGTTCTCGTTTTTAATGCAAAAACATGCAGGTTAGGGAGTTAAGGGGCGCTTGCGCACGCAGCGGCTGGTGGCTTGTCACCGGACTGCAGAACAAATCTACCTACGGGTACAAGATAAGTCCAAAAAAAAAAAAAAAAAGAGTGGGTAGTGAAGTGGCGCTTCGCTATCGCCCCGCAAATGAAATACACGCAGCTTCCTTTCACGGTAGTAAAAAAGAACTCTTCCTCCCGCTCACTTTGAAAATGATAAATTTTCTGTCTTTTTTTTGCCATGTTTTTGGGCTTGGAAACTGCACTCCGCTCACCATCTTAACTGCCCGCTAGCTTACGCTCCACAAGCGCGAAGGTTTTGTCATGCGCACAATACTGACCTTTGAACTAGGTCAGAGTTCACCTTAACTTTACGTATAATAAACATATTTTCATTTTTTTTATTTTTAAGACATTGTCATTTTAAAATCTATATAAATGCAAGTGTGATTTTAAAAAATATAAAAAATATAAAATAAAAAATAGCGGCAGAAAAAATTACATCTTAGACGCAGCTCACTTGCAAGTTGTGCTATTTTTAGAACAGGCCTGCGGGCGACACATGTGGTCCCTGTGGGCGACATGGTGCCTGCGGGCACCGCATTGGTGACCCCTGTCCTAGATGATGCCATACCCCAATACACAGGCACCTGGAAAAAGGGGAAAAAAACTCAAGCCTGAAAAACAAACTTACTGTGGCTGGCACCTCTCTATTGGCTGTGACATACTGACATGAATGCCCCGTTCACATACCTGCCAACTACTCTGGTTTTGCCGTAATGGTTACGGTTTTCAAGACCCCATTCCAGGTTACGGCTTTATTAATCAAAATTATGGTTTTTCACTAAAAATTCAGTCAAAAATTTTAAATCGTAAAAAAACACAAAAGCAATTCCAAACACGAGATCACTAGGAATCGTGTCTAAATTTACCTGAAGCGTTTGCTAAGCTAATGCTATTGCTATAGCTAATGCCATAGCTAGTCGTAGCACCTAACACCGATACAAAGAAACGACTCTGTCCCCAGTGATTGGGGCTCGCTGGAGAAACCAACCGAGGCAACAGTTGGACGGGAGCCGGATCGGAGTTCAAGTACAGCGGTGGTAGGAGACGGGGACCAGTGGAGGATCAGCCAGGGCCCCAGCTGGATAAGAGCTGGAATTGGAGCCCAGATACAGTGGCGGGGCTCGGCGGAGGAACTACTGAGGAAGACGGCGGTAGGTGACAGGGCTCTGCGGAAGATCTACCGGCACCCCAGCTGGACAGGAGCAGGATCGGAGCTCAACTACAGTGGCGCTGCGCGGCGGGACTCGGTGGAGGAGCTGCCGGTACCCCGGCTGGACAGGAGCTCAATTGCAGCGGCGGTAAGCAGCGGGACTAGCAGGGGAGGGGGCTAGCTGAGGCCCAGCTGGATTCAAGGTCGGTCGGATTGGATATCGGCGTCACCAGCAGAGATTGTTTTACTATCAACAGGTCAGTATAAATGCCACCAAAGAAGGAGGAAATGGAAGCGATCAAAAAAATCTCTGAACTATTTTATCTTCTTGGAACATAAGTCAATATTATACAGTAATAAGTGGCATTCAGCTGTTTGTTTTATGTCATTTAAGCACAGTTCTGGTACTTAAAAAAATCATAAAAATCCAGGAGCTTCACCCCCCTTGCCCCACCACTGGGGACCCCGCTAGGGTACTGCATCCCCCAGACCCCCTGCTAAATTTTCAGATAATTTACACAACCCCAATACACATCCCTGAGTAAAGAATGACATATTGAGGCAGGCCAGAAAATTACGGGGAACAGAAGTTTACCTAAATGAACATCTAACAAAAACTAATGCTGAAATAGCACGGCAAGCACAGATGCTGAAAAGACTAAAATAAGATCCAGGCAACATGGACAAGAAATTGTAGAGTTTGGATCAAACTAAATGGAAAACTTGAGGAAGCAAAGAGTATAATAATCAGAGATCTTACTGACTTAAATAAATATAGATGAACACTGATTAAGAAAATTAAGAGACTATGATAATCCATATCCACACACATGGCAAGTCTTTTCGTAAGGAATACTCCAAAGCATTTCCAGGAATTATTATTGTGGACTGTGAGCGCATATTCAGCCATGTGAACAAGAACAAAACTGAGTTCAGGTCAAGTCTGTCAACTAAAGTTCTGGGCAACCTCATGACTAGGAAAATGATGATGACAGCTTCGGGTAACAAGTGCCACAGTGTGTTCCATTCAAAAGACCAACTGAAGAAAGCTAAGAGGTGCACCATGGAAAACAACAATGCTTGAGAGTTACAATAGAGTTTGTCCTTGATCTTTTCCATCAGCATATCTGCATTGACAATTTAAGGAAAATAGAAACATGATTGTTGAAGAAATATGAGGTTGTTAGCCACATTTTAACTTGATTTAATGCTAATATTTGTTTGCCGTCGGGGGGCTTTGCCCCCCTGAACCCCCCATCAGGACTTTGTCCTGGACCTACCAGGGCCTGCGGCCCCTGGACCCCAGCTAGCTACTAGGCTTTTCAGGTTTTAAAAGTTGGCAGGTATGCGTTCAGGGCGTTAATGAGGCGCCAGATGCCAATAGTAAGCTTGCTTGTTTATTGAAAAAAAGAACAAAGTAACGAGCCACATGGGGCAAAACACATACATTGAACATGGACATAAAATAAAGAACACTAACATCGGAGCTAAGTGTAGTGAGGGCAGAACCAGACACGAACGAACAAACACTTAAGCCAGATGAAGCGAGGATGAATTGAAGATAGAAGGAAGACTGGAGCCGGAAATAGGGACTCCAGTCCTGGAACACAAATGTAGATCGCAGCGAGGAGTGATCCTCAGCTGCTCCCTTAAATACTGATCACAAAGGTAAAGGAACCAAACAGGAAGGGGGAACGTAATTAACAAAATCAAGAACAGCTGTCATAGAACCACCCCATCTTTGACAGCTGGAAGTTCAGCCGTGACGCTGTCACAATAAAAGCCCTGTAAGAGCACTAATAACAAACCAAAATAATATGGGAGAAAAAGGAGAAATACTGAGTAACCCGAGCACGGATGGGTACAGCACTCAGATCACCACATAGATAACATAAAAAAGCAAAAGTAAATTAATTAATTAATTTACTGTACTAACTATACTTATAAAACTGACGTCACATGGACAATACCACTGAAACAGTTTTTATAGTGTACATGTCTTTCACATTTTATTTATTCCTGAGGTACAGCACTTTGTGTCAGCTGTAGTTGTTTTTAAAGTGCTTTTGAAATAAAGTTGGATTGGATTTAACAACACAGTGAAAGATTTCAAGCCTTTTGTAAATTTATGTTATAGTTTTTGCAATTAAATAACAAATCATAAAGTGATGCTTGAGTATTGAAGCAGGTTTGGGTGCAATGACTGTTAGAAATTTCTTTTGTAGAAACTAACCAGCAGAAAACCTCAACCTGGGTGTTTTTAACTGGTCTATCAACATTCTCAACAAATGTTTGAGTTCATCACTGAGGAGGTGAAGAACTATGGACCTGGTTGGTCTAAACCATCATCAGTTCCAGGGAACTGAAATGGGCTGGTCTAACACCTCCCTTCACCTTCCATTCTTGGATGAATAAATAAGATTCCTGATAACTTTCTCTGTGAGAACCAAACCTGCACCAACATGTTGACTTTCCAACAAGAAGAGACAATTTGCTGGACCTGGTGTCCACAACTCACAAGAAAGAATACAGAACTTTCCTCTTTCCCAACCTGGGTCTCTCTGATCACATCACCATGTTGTTAAGTAGGGGTGGGTTCAAAAGATCAATATATCGATATGGATCGATCCACGTTTGACTGAGCCGATATCGATCCACAAAATCCGCGGATCGATCTTTTAATATTAATATATTTTAATATAATATTTTTACGTTTGTGAACGTCTGCTGAGTATAATCGGGTCGAAACCGGGTCAGTGAGCCAGGTACAACGGCCGAGAACCATAAACAACCGATGCACTAACGGAGCTAGCAAGCTAACGGATATGCTAGTTCTTCTTCTGTGGTGTTAAAAAGGGTTCTTATCCGGCAAGAGTTTCCTGCGGCATGTGCTCTTTCGTGTTTACACGAGCGGAGATAATAACATGCATCTCTTAATTTAGCAACAAAAGTCACCGTAAAGACTGTCCTCAACAGCTTCTGAATATTTTTCATAAATAAAACTTCTGTGTTCCCCGCGGCGCGTGCACACGTCTTTCATGTTTACATGACGTGGAGTTAATAACGTGCGTGTCTCTTAATTTAGCAGCAAAAGTCACCGTAAAGATTGTCCTCAACAGCTTCTTAATATTTTTCATAAAGCGGAGATAAACGGACTTTTACTCCGTGCAGCGCTGTGTTGGAACATAAAGTTGACGACTGATAAAGGGAAAATGCGCGGAGGCTGAAACCCGTGAAGCAGAGGGAGACTTGGTGCTGCTGAGACTGTAAGTATAATATCATTTGTTTGTTTTAACGTTTGTGTCGTCAGTTAATAATTTATCTGGCATGATGGTGGTTTCTTTTACAAACTATGGACACAGAGAGAACTGTTGGCTAAGCGCTGTGAATAAATGCAGAATTAAGGTATATTTTATGAGATTGACTTCTGCCACTAAGAGATGTGAAGAGAATAAATCACAACAAAATTAATAAAGGCTGCAGTACAACAAGCTATTTTTACTGAGTAGAACTAAACTGAAATGAACAAACCTTCTCAGGAAATGAATTGAAACCCTTTTCAAACACAGAAAGTTAATTTGTAGTTAAAATATAAAAAAAACCCCAAATTATTAAACCCTACTGTGGTGTGGCGATCTAAAAATATGAATGTTAATTTTACTGTGAAATCTATTCTTTTTATCTATTCAGTTCAATGCAACTTTATTTATATAGCGCCATTTCACAACAACAGTCATCTCATAGCACTATCAACTGTAGGTGGGAACCCCCACAGTTGCAGAAAGACCCCAGCAATCAGGCGATCCCCTGTGAGCAAGCACTTGGTGACGGTGGAGAGGAAAAACTCCCTTTTAACAGGAAGAAACCTCCAGCAGAACCAGGCTCAGGAAGGGGCAGTCATCTGCTGCGACTGGCTGGGGGGTGAGGGGATAGAGAAGAAGAAAAGAACAGACATGTAGAGAGCAAACAGCACGATGGGGACTCAATCTATGGGAGAGAACAAACAAATGTTAATGACCAGCAAAAAAAAATATTTCATAGAGAGTGAGGAAAGGAGTGAGGCCCAGTGCATTACTGGAGGTCCCCCGGCTGACTAAACCTATTAGTAGCATAACTAAGGGAGGGTTCAGAAACACATGATCCCTCCCTAATTGTAGGCTATATCAAAAAGGTAGGTTTTAGCCCTATTCTTAAAAAACAGAGATCGAGTCTGACTCCCGAATCCAGATTGGCAGCTGATTCCACAGGAGAGGAGCTTGATAACTGAAGGCTCTGCCTCCCATTGTACTTTTGGAGATTCTAGGTATTACAAGTAATCCTGCATTTTGGGAGCGTAGTGCTCTGTTAGGATAATACGGTAGTATCAGATCTTTTAAACAATCAGGCTCCTGATTGTTTAGAGCTTTGTAAGTAAGAAGAAGGATTTTAAACTTAATTCAAAACTCTATGGGAAGACAATGAAGGGAGGCCAGAACCGGAGAGATATGATCTCTCTTTCTAGTACCTGTTAAAACTCTTGCTGCAGCATTTTTGATCAGCTGAAGACTTTTTAAAGATGTTTTAGGACAACCTGATAATAAAGAATTGCAATAATCTAATCTCGAGTGAACAAAAGCATGGATCAGCTTCTCAGCATCACTCTGAGACAAGATGCTCCTAATCTTGGCAATATTACGCAAATGATAGAAGGCAGTCTTAGAAACAAATTTAATATGTGTGTTCATATATTCATATATTTATTCCATCCAGCTACAATGCTCTGCACTGTGTGTCTGTGTGTGTGTGTGTATATATATATATTTTATAGTAATATGTACATATATATATTAGCTGCTCTTGCTTGCTTGTTTTTTTTCTTGCCTTCTGATTGTTGCTCTGAGTGTTGCTATCCCTGTGCTGTTGCAATCCTGGAATTTCCCTGTTGTGGGACTAATAAAGGCTTATCTTATCTTATCTTATCTTAATATATGAATTGAAGGACAAATCCTGATCAAAAATAACTCCAAGGTTCCTCACAGAGCTATTAAGAGAAAGAGTAACTGCATCCAAACTGAAAGTTTGATTTGGAAAGGAATTTCTAAGGTTTTTTTGACCAACAAGAATTACTTCAGTCTTATCTGAATTTAAGAGTAGGAAATTACAAGTCATCCAAGCTTTGATTTCCTTAAAACAGGCTTCTAACTTGGCTAATTGATTACTATCATCTGGCTTCATTGACAGGTATAATTGTGTGTCATCTACATAACAATGAAAATGTATACAGTGCTTTCTAATAATGTTGCCTAACGGAAGCATATATAAACTAAAAAGAGTAGGGCCTAGCACAGATCCCTGTGGAACTCCATGACTAAGCTTTGAGTTGAAAGAAAACTCATTATTTACATGAACAAACTGGAACCTATCAGATAAATAAGATCTAAACCATTGCAACGAAGTTCCATTAAGTCCAACATAGTGTTCTAATCTATCAAGTAGAATATTATGATCGATAGTATCAAAAGCTGCACTAAGGTCTAAAAGGACAAGTACAGAAACTAGTCCATTATCAGATGCAATGAGGGGGTCGTTAGTGACCTTCGCTAAGGCTGTTTCAGTATTATGATGGATTCTAAACCCAGATTGAAACTCTTCAAGTAAACCATTTCCCTGCAGGTGGTCAAATAATTGCGTAGCAACAACTCTTTCTAAGATTTTTGAAATGAAAGGGAGATTAGAGATTGGTCTATAGTTAGCTAAAGCTCCTGGATCTAGCGTTGGCTTTTTGAGTAAGGGTTTAATTACAGCCATTTTAAAAGCCTGTGGTACATGGCCTATTGTTAATGAAGAATTGATTATGTGAAGAATAAAGCTACCAATAAGTGGGAAGACTTCTTTAAATAACCTGGTAGAAATAGGGTCTAAAAGAAAAGTTGAAGGTTTGGATGAGGAAACTATTTTGTCTAACTCACAAAGGTCGATTGGAGTAAACTCATCAAGACAGACATCAATAGAAGGAGTTGTAGTAGTTACCATATTTAAGTTAACTGTGGGAAGAATCTGATTGATTTTGTCTCTGATGGATGAAATTTTATTATTGAAAAAGTTCATAAGTCCTGACTAGTAAGCTCTAAGGGAATGCTAGGATTGACAGAGTCCTGACTCTTTGTCAACCTGGCTACAGTACTGAAAAGAAACCTGGGATTATTCTTATTCTCTTCTATTAATGCAGAGTAATAACTCGTTCTAGCTTTTCTAAGAGATTTTTTATAAATTAAAAGATGATTTCTCCAAGCTAAATAGATTTCATCTAAATTAGTAGAGCGCCATTTTCTTTCTAATTGACGAGTCTTCTGTTTTAAGGTACGAGTTTCTGTGTTGAACCAAGGAGTTAGAAATCTCTGATTAGACTTTTTCTTTTTTAAGGGGGCCACCAAGTCTAGAGTCTGATGCAGAGAAGCTGAAACACTATCCACCATGTTATCAATTACAGAAGGAGCAAGCTGTCTATAGCTTATTTCCATTGTGTTGACACATGGCATAGAGGAAACAATCTGCATAAATTTGGAAACAGCACCATCTGAGAGGCATCTACTGTAATAATATTTTTCTTTAGGAGCCAAATAGTCAGAAATAGTAAAATCAAAGGTTAACAGACAATGGTCTGACAGTACAGGGTTATGAGGAGAAACTACAAGATTTTCTATTTCTATGCCATATGTCAGAACAAGGTCCAATGTATGGTGGAGGTAATGAGTAGAATTTCCTACTTTCTGAGAAAACCCAATCGAGTCTAATATTGAATTAAATGCCACATTAAGGCAGTCACTATCTACATCCACATGTATATTAAAGTCCCCTACTATAATTATTCTATCAGATTTCAGCACTAAATCAGCTAAGAAATCAGCAAATTCGGATAAAAATTCTGAGTAGGTTGATGGGGGACGATAAACTATGGCAAATAAAATTGGGTTTAACCTAAAATTGCTAAAGTGCCCAATACTGAGGACCAGGCCCTCAAAGGAATTATAACATGTTTTTTGCTTTACATTAACTAGTAATTTGGAATGGTAAATTGTTGCTACTCCTCCTCCATGACCAGAACTTCTGGGATTTTGACAGTTTAAATAACCAGAGGGAGTTGATTCATTTAAACCAACATAATCCTCTTGCCCTAACCAAGTCTCTGTAAGGGAAATTAAATCAATCTGATGATCAATTAACAGATCATGGACTAACAGAGACTTGGGAGTTAGAGACCTAATATTTAATAAACCACATTTAATTTTTAAATTATGAGGAGGAACAGAGGCCAAATCATTCAATTTAGAGGCTTTAAGTTTAATTTGAGTTTTACCAATATTTTGCTTTATCACTTTGGGATGCTTATACATTATATTTTGATTTACTTTGGAGGGAGCAGACAACGATTCTCTGATGGGGAAGACAGGGGCTAAGCTGAGGGGTGGTGGATGAAGAGGAGCTGCAGAGAGGCGTGTAAGACTGCGACTCTGCTTCCTGGTCCCAACTCTGAGTAGTCAGGGTTTAGGAAATTTGGATAAAAAAGATGCCAGATTGTTAGATAAATGAGAAGCACCATCCCAAGTGGGATGAATGCTGTCTCCTCTCATAAGACCAGGTTTTCCCCAAAAAGAGCTCCAATTGTCAATGTAGCCCACGTCATTTTTAGGACACCACACAGACAGCCAGTGGTTGAAGGATGATGAGCGGCTAAACATGTCATCACTGGTCAGATTGGGGAGGGGCCCAGAGAATACTACAGTGGCAGACATCGTTTTTGCAAAGTCACACACCAATTCTACATTAAGTTTGGTGACTTCCGACTGCCGGAGACGGATCTCATTAATGCCGGCGTGAATAACAATTGTGGAGTATTTACAGTTTCTTTTAGCCAGCATTTTCAAATTTGACTCGATGTCGCCTGCTCTGGCCCCAGGAATGCATTTGACTATGGCTGCTGGAGTCTCTAGGTTCACGTTTCTGACTACAGAGTCGCTAATGATCAGAGTTTTTTCCTCAGCGGGTGTGTCGCTGAGCGGGGAAAAACGATTAGAAACGTGAACAGATTGGTGGTGTACCGGGGCTTTGCGACTAGTCTTCCTTCTCACCGTCACCCACCCAGTCTCCTCGCTGCTGAGGAGAGTCGGGAGACCGCTGACAGTGGGGCCTAAGCTAGCTAGCTCCGCTGCTGCTAATGGGCGTCCGTCAAGATTACCTGGCGCAGACGGTGTTTCAATGCAGCGGAGCCGGGATTCCAAATCAGACAACCTCGCCTCGAGCGCCTCAAAAAGACAACATTTATTACATTTACTGTTATCACTAAAAGAGGCAGAGGTGTAGCTAAACATCTGACAGAGAGAGCACACCAGAGGAGGAGAGGAAGGAGAGCTAGTAGCCATCGCTAGTGGCTGGAGAGCAAACCACACAGGCAGACAGCAAAACAGGAAGTGACGATACGTTACCACAAGGAAGTGACAATCCCAGAGAACCTGTGGGATAAAAATATCCCACAGGTTGCCTTCGCACATCTGCCTTCAGATGTGTGAAGACTGGAAGCTTCATCCTCACTGAGACTTTCTGAAGGTCAGAGGTCGTCAGTGGAGGAGCAGCCCTGCTTCATGTGGATTTCAGCACAGAATAAGACCTTCAAATTCAAGATTCACCGAGGTGCTGCCATCATTTTCTCCACACTAACATGCATTCAATGCAATTTAGTTGTTGTAATGACAAATTCTTTTATTTCTTTTTTTAAAGTTCTCAGCAAGAACACAATATTGGTCATTTTTTTTTACAATTTTACTGAGATTTAATTCTAAATAAATCACTGTTTAACAAGAAATTTTTGGCAATCCTGTGCTTTTCTTGTGGTGTTACATAAAATAGCATCACTGTAAACTATGGAAAAAGCAGCTGCTTTAAAATTTGTACTTCCTCACACAACTCTGAGTGCAAAAAAACTCTAAAAGTGCCATAACTTTGTGGAAAAGCTCCCACAAATCCAGGCTTTTTGGGCCACAACAATCACAAAAACAGCTGACAAAATCCTGGAGGGACTGAAATACAGTGAGATTATGTAAGCATGGTTCATGCATTGCATTTGTTTACTTTGGGTGGTGAACTTGACACGACACACCCTTTGCACTAAAGAAAGCACCTGTGAGCACTTTATGAAATGATAAGTTAAATAATAAAAAGTGCATTATTGTAACTGATTTTGGGTCAGTTCTATATGTGATAATTTATGTATTAACAAAGTTAGAAGATTCTTGGTACAATTTGCAGCATTAGGTCTCAAAGATTTTTGTTTCATGGGAAGTAAAATGGCTATTAAAATGGTATTAAAATGGTAATTCCCCATCCAATCGGGATCGAATCGAATCGAATCGGAATCGAATCGATTCTGGAAATTAGGGATCGTTCCCAGCCCTATTGTTAAGGCTGGCATTCAAACCCATAGTGAAAACAGTAGCCAGGGTTACATGTGCAACATTTATTCAGTCTGGTGACAGTTAAGATTAGATCTTTAATGTTTACATGAATAATGAAAAAGTTGATCTGATTACGACGTGTATTTCCATGTGTCACACAGTTGAATGGACTACATAATTATGACATGTGCACAATTATCCAACATTCTTGAAATAGTAGAAGAAGAAGCAACTTCCAAGGTAAACAAACCCCGCTTCATGTCTTTCTCTTTTTGAAATCGACCTGTATTGTGTTATTCAGACTGTACTTTTGCTTCTGCTGGTCTCCGTAATGAAGCTAAAAGTCCAGCAGTACATATTCCTGCAAATGACGAACAGAGGGAGACAGCAGGACGACACAGACCAGTTTTGTTTTCCTCCCACCATGTCTTCCACCAGCTGCTGGAAAGGCAGAAATCTGTCACGTTGATGTGTGGCTGATGTACAGACGTGCAGAAAACATATTTTCTGGCAAAAATTTGGAAGAAGTGTTTAAATGCACATCAATTGGATTAACAATCGGCATAACTCACCCGTCTCAGTCAGAATGAAATATTGATCCAAATGAGTGTGATTGGGTAAGAATATTCAGATTGGCATGTTTACATGAAGCATTTTTATTCCAATCAGGCTTTTAATTCAGTTACTTGTGTGCATGTAAACATGGCTAATCAGACCAACAAAAAAGCAGGTACCTGTGTGGCAAGAGGGCGCCTCTGATGCTCTGAAAGACTGCTTCAGCAGGACAGAATGGGACACTTTAAACTCTTCTTAAAATAACTTTTAATAAATTATTAAATTGTTCACCCATGAAGGACCCAACTGGGGGGAATCAATCAATGAATCAATGAACTCTATTTATAAAACACTTTAGAAACTAACACTCACTACACAAAGTGCTGTACAGCAAGAAAACACACACAAAAACATAAAAGCAGTTAGCAGGACACTAACACAAAAACAATATAGAACCACAGTCAATAAAAACAATAAAATAAAAGGTAAAAAGTAAAAGCATTAGTAAAGGAGGGAATGGGGAGGGGGAAAGAAAAGGGAGAAGAACCGACAAAGAAGACAAACAGACAGCTGAAACAAACAGAAGACAGATTGTTTCTTCCACTGAAGTGGTGTCAACAACAGTCTGGTATCTGCACCTGATAATGGAGAGACATGTGTGTGTCTGCATACGTGTGCATGTGTATGAGAGTGGGGGCAAAATAAGTGTGTGCATGTGACTGCTTTGCCAGGAAACATACGGAGAGGGTGGCCTGGCCGGTCATAGTACCTCACCCCCTCTCCCTCGGAAACCCCAAGCAAGCAGGACAATGCCACCAACCTCCATAGAGCACAAATATCCCGAGGCCAACAAGCCCCAGGACAGCCAGGAATCCACCCCAGGAGGGATGGCCGAGGGAGAGTGGGCCGCCAAGCGGCCGATGCGGAAGACCCATACCCCTGGACCAGCCAATCCCCGTCCCACAGCGGGGCCAATGTCAGCCCCCGGACCCCAGTTGTTGGAGGCACTTTCAAGCATGTAGCCACTAACAATGGACACACAAACCGAAAGTGCACTGAGGATGTTGTAGAATACATAACGAATAGCAGTGTCACGCCTTCAGGGCCGGCGACACTGCAAGTCTAACAACAGCTAGGGCCAACTTGTCCTGTGGCATCAAGGAGGCAAAATGACCATAAAGCAAGAAAATATCCATCCAAGTACAGTGATTACCGGCCAGTAGCACTGACCCCGATCATAATGAAGTGCTTTGAGCAGCTGGTCATGCAGAACATCAAGTCCATCCTCACTCCCTCCAACGACACATCTCAGTTTGCATGTAGGTCAAACAGATCCAAAAAAGATGCCATCACCGCTGCTCTACATCCAGCCCTGACCCACCTGGACTCAAAGAACTCCTACGTGTGAATGTTGGTCTTGGACTTCAGTTCAGCAATCAACACAATCATCCCCCAGCACCTGACACAAAAAGCTCAGACACTTGGGACTCAAAAACTCTGTAACTTGAACAACCGTCAATTGTGAAAACATCCATACTTTTTACTTAGTGCTTTCTAATAATGTTGCCTAACGGAAGCATATATAAACTAAAAAGAGTAGGGCCTAGCACAGATCCCTGTGGAACTCCATGACTAAGCTTTGAGTTGAAAGAAAACTCATTATTTACATGAACAAACTGGAACCTATCAGATAAATAAGATCTAAACCATTGCAACGAAGTTCCATTAAGTCCAACATAGTGTTCTAATCTATCAAGTAGAATATTATGATCGATAGTATCAAAAGCTGCACTAAGGTCTAAAAGGACAAGTACAGAAACTAGTCCATTATCAGATGCATTGAGGAGGTCGTTAGTGACCTTCGCTAAGGCTGTTTCAGTATTATGATGGATTCTAAACCCAGATTGAAACTCTTCAAGTAAACCATTTCCCTGCAGGTGGTCAAATAATTGCGTAGCAACAACTCTTTCTAAGATTTTTGAAATGAAAGGGAGATTAGAGATTGGTCTAAAGTTAGCTAAGGCTCCTGGATCTAGCGTTGACTTTTTGAGTAAGGGTTTAATTACAGCCATTTTAAAAGCCTGTGGTACATGGCCTAAAGTTAATGAAGAATTGATTATGTGAAGAATAAAGCTACCAATAAGTGGGAAGACTTCTTTAAATAACCTGGTAGGAATAGGGTCTAAAAGACAAGTTGAAGGTTTGGATGAGGAAACTATTTTGTAGTAGTAGATTAGTTTATTTGACAGGGACAGTGCAATAAACATAGACAATTAATCAAAGACAATCAATCTGATGTGTTGCACATAGAGTGTATAGCTATTAGCTAATTTGCAACTCTTGTCCCTGGATGGGCTTTAGAAAAAAGAATCAAGATAAAAAATATACACAATAACCACATACATCAATGCAGAAAAATTATAAATACACAATTATAAATATTATAAATATTATAAATACACAAATATAACAGCCTGACTCACATTTAACATAAATATTATAAATATTATAAATACACATATATTATAAAATATTATAAATACACAAATATAACAGCCTGACTCACATTTAACACATATAACATAACTCACATTTGCCTATTTCAGGCCTTCCTCCCTCCGTCACTCACTATAAACAAACACATTTATTCCTTCCCTTCATTCACTCTCACTTTGCAGACAAATAATTCATACATGAGTACATTCTTGTTTATTTTTCAGCCAGTTTTTAACATTTTTAGTGAATGTTTTAAAGTCCGTTATTATTTTAATTTCATTTGGCATTGTGTTCCAGATGTGACTGCCCTTTATAGAGAAAGCTGTTTGTCCAAATGTGGTTCTGCGGTGGAATATTTTACAGTTATTGTTAACAGAACTCCTGGTGGCTCTGCTGCTGTCCTGTCTTTGGACGAAACCAGCAAGTGGCTCGGGTGCTGATTTATGGAAACATTTGAACGTTAATTTCAGAAGACAGAGGTCAATGAAGCTCTCAAAACTCAATAGGTTGTATTTTTTTAAAACATTACAGTGATGCCACCTAATGGGCTTTTTGTCCAAGATTTTTAGGGTTTGATTATATAATGAACCTATATGTCTTATTGTGGAAGGGGCTGCTTGAGCCCAGACTGTCAAACAGTATGATATATGAGAAAAAACCATAGAATGCATATACAGTGCAGCTGCTTCGTAAGGTATGTAATATCTAATTAATTTAAAGCAGTTCAGATTTTTTTTTACTGTTTTTGAAATTTTCTTTATATGAAGATTAAATTTGAGTTGAGGATCTAGTACAATGCCAAGGTATTTGAATTCTGTAGCTAAACTGATGTCATGATCATGTATATTAACTTTAAAATGTTGCAGGTTACATTTTTTGATTGAAAAGCACATTGAGACTGTTTTCTGAAGGTTCAGCAATAGATGGTTCTTGAGGAGCCACTCTTGGACATCAACCATACTTGTAGACAGTACATCTGCAGCCTGTGCTGGAGTCTTGGCAGCTGTGTAAATAACTGCATCATCTGCATAAAGTTGGCATGTTGCAGCTGAGCAGTGTAACGGCAAGTCATTAATAAAAATGCTGAAAAGTAAAGGACCAAGAATGGACCCTTGTGGGATACCCATGCGGTTGTTTAAAAATGAGGATTTATCCTGGTGAACTTTTACACACTGTTCTCTATTCTGGAGATAAGATGCAAACCATTCTAATGTATTTGGGGAGAAGTTAAAAGATACCATTTTGGATAAAAGTAAACTGTGGTTTACAGTATCGAAAGCCTTTTTGAGATCTAGAAAAACAGCTCCTACCACATTACCCCTGTCCAAGGACTGTTTGACGTTTTCAATAAGGCAACAATTTGCTGTTTCTGTTGAGTATCCTGGTCTAAAACCAAATTGATGTGGATGAAGAAGTTGACTGTCTTGTAAGTAGTCTATCAGCTGTGTAGCTACAACTTTTTCAAGAACCTTAGATAGGACTGGTAAGATAGAGATTGGGCGGTAATTGCATATATCGTCTTTACTGCCTGATTTATGAACTGGTATGACGACAGCTTTTTTCCAGCCAGATGGAAATGTACTAGACCTAATGGAGAGATTAATGAGATGTCTAACTCACAAAGGTCGATTGGAGTAAACTCATCAAGACAGACATCAATAGAAGGAGTTGTAGTAGTTACCATATTTAAGTTAACTGTGGGAAGAATCTGATTGATTTTATCTCTGATGGATGAAATTTTATTATTGAAAAAGTTCATAAAGTCCTGACTAGTAAGCTCTAAGGGAATGCTAGGATTGACAGAGTCCTGACTCTTTGTCAACATGGCTACAGTACTGAAAAGAAACCTGGGATAATTCTTATTCTCTTCTATTAATGCAGAGTAATAACTCGTTCTAGCTTTTCTAAGAGATTTTTTATAAATTAAAAGATGATTTCTCCAAGCTAAATAGATTTCATCTAAATTAGTAGAGCGCCATTTTCTTTCTAATTGACGAGTCTTCTGTTTTAAGGTACGAGTTTCTGTGTTGAACCAAGGAGTTAGAAATCTCTGATTAGACTTTTTCTTTTTTAAGGGGGCCACCAAGTCTAGAGTCTGATGCAGAGAAGCTGAAACACTATCCACCATGTTATCAATTACAGAAGGAGCAAGCTGTCTATAGCTTATTTCCGTTGTGTTGACACATGGCATAGAGGAAACAATCTGCATAAATTTGGAAACAGCACCATCTGAGAGGCATCTACTGTAATAATATTTTTCTTTAGGAGCCAAATAGTCAGAAATAGTAAAATCAAAGGTTAACAGACAATGGTCTGACAGTACAGGGTTATGAGGAGAAACTACAAGATTTTCTATTTCTATGCCATATGTCAGAACAAGGTCCAATGTATGGTGGAGGTAATGAGTAGAATTTCCTACTTTCTGAGAAAACCCAATCGAGTCTAATATTGAATTAAATGCCACATTAAGGCAGTCACTATCTACATCCACATGTATATTAAAGTCCCCTACTATAATTATTCTATCAGATTTCAGCACTAAATCAGCTAAGAAATCAGCAAATTCGGATAAAAATTCTGAGTAGGTTGATGGGGGACGATAAACTATGGCAAATAAAATTGGGTTTAACCTAAAATTGCTAAAGTGCCCAATACTGAGGACCAGGCCCTCAAAGGAATTATAACATGTTTTTTGCTTTACATTAACTAGTAATTTGGAATGGTAAATTGTTGCTACTCCTCCTCCATGACCAGAACTTCTGGGATTTTGACAGTTTAAATAACCAGAGGGAGTTGATTCATTTAAACCAACATAATCCTCTTGCCCTAATCAAGTCTCTGTAAGGGAAATTAAATCAATCTGATGATCAATTAACAGATCATGGACTAACAGAGACTTGGGAGTTAGAGACCTAATATTTAATAAACCACATTTAATTTTTAAATTATGAGGAGGAACAGAGGCCAAATCATTCAATTTAGAGGCTTTAAGTTTAATTTGAGTTTTACCAATATTTTGCTTTATCACTTTGGGATGCTTATACATTATATTTTGATTTACTTTGGAGGGAGCAGACAACGATTCTCTGATGGGGAAGACAGGGGCTAAGCTGAGGGGTGGTGGATGAAGAGGAGCTGCAGAGAGGCGTGTAAGACTGCGACTCTGCTTCCTGGTCCCAACTCTGAGTAGTCAGGGTTTAGGAAATTTGGATAAAAAAGATGCCAGATTGTTAGATAAATGAGAAGCACCATCCCAAGTGGGATGAATGCTGTCTCCTCTCATAAGACTAGGTTTTCCCCAAAAAGAGCTCCAATTGTCAATGTAGCCCACGTCATTTTTAGGACACCACACAGACAGCCAGTGGTTGAAGGATGATGAGCGGCTAAACATGTCATCACTGGTCAGATTGGGGAGGGGCCCAGAGAATACTACAGTGGCAGACATCGTTTTTGCAAAGTCACACACCAATTCTACATTAAGTTTGGTGACTTCCGACTGCCGGAGACGGATCTCATTAATGCCGGCGTGAATAACAATTGTGGAGTATTTACAGTTTCTTTTAGCCAGCATTTTCAAATTTGACTCGATGTCGCCTGCTCTGGCCCCAGGAATGCATTTGACTATGGCTGCTGGAGTCTCTAGGTTCACGTTTCTGACTACAGAGTCGCTAATGATCAGAGTTTTTTCCTCAGCGGGTGTGTCGCTGAGCGGGGAAAAACGATTAGAAACGTGAACAGGTTGGTGGTGTACCGGGGCTTTGCGACTAGTCTTCCTTCTCACCGTCACCCACCCAGTCTCCTCGCTGCTGAGGAGAGCCGGGAGACTGCTGACAGTGGGGCCTAAGCTAGCTAGCTCCACTGCAGCTAATGGGCGTCCGTCAAGATTACCTGGCGCAGACGGTGTTTCAATGCAGCGGAGCCGGGATTCCAAATCAGACAACCTCGCCTCGAGCGCCTCAAAAAGACAACATTTATTACATTTACTGTTATCACTAAAAGAGGCAGAGGTGTAGCTAAACATCTGACAGAGAGAGCACACCAGAGGAGGAGAGGAAGGAGAGCTAGTAGCCATCGCTAGTGGCTGGAGAGCAAACCACACAGGCAGACAGCAAAACAGGAAGTGACGATATGTTACCACAAGGAAGTGACGATCCCAGAGAACCTGTGGGATAAAAATATCCCACAGGTTGCCTTCACACATCTGCCTTCAGATGTGTGAAGACTGGAAGCTTCATCCTCACTGAGACTTTCTGAAGGTCAGAGGTGGTCAGTGGAGGAGCATCCCTGCTTCATGTGGATTTCAGCACAGAATAAGACCTTCAAATTCAAGATTCACCGAGGTGCTGCCATCATTTTCTCCACACTAACATGCATTCAATGCAATTTAGTTGTTGTAATGACAAATTCTTTTATTTCTTTTTTTAAAGTTCTCAGCAAGAACACAATATTGGTCATTTTTTTTTACAATTTTACTGAGATTTAATTCTAAATAAATCACTGTTTAACAAGAAATTTTTGGCAATCCTGTGCTTTTCTTGTGGTGTTACATAGAATAGCATCACTGTAAACTATGGAAAAAGCAGCTGCTTTAAAATTTGTACTTCCTCACACAACTCTGAGTGCAAAAAAACTCTAAAAGTGCCATAACTTTGTGGAAAAGCTCCCACAAATCCAGGCTTTTTGGGCCACAACAATCACAAAAACAGCTGACAAAATCCTGGAGGGACTGAAATACAGTGAGATTATGTAAGCATGGTTCATGCATTGCATTTGTTTACTTTGGGTGGTGAACTTGACACGACACACCCTTTGCACTAAAGAAAGCACCTGTGAGCACTTTATGAAATGATAAGTTAAATAATAAAAAGTGCATTATTGTAACTGATTTTGGGTCAGTTCTATATGTGATAATTTATGTATTAACAAAGTTAGAAGATTCTTGGTACAATTTGCAGCATTAGGTCTCAAAGATTTTTGTTTCATGGGAAGTAAAATGGCTATTAAAATGGTATTAAAATGGCAATTCCCCATCCAATCGGGATCGAATCGAATCGAATCGAATCTATTCAGAATCTCAAGAATCGGAATCGAATCGATTCTGGAAATTAGGGATCGTTCCCAGCCCTATTGTTAAGGCTGGCATTCAAACCCATAGTGAAAACAGTAGCCAGGGTTACATGTGCAACATTTATTCAGTCTGGTGACAGTTAAGATTAGATCTTTAATGTTTACATGAATAATGAAAAAGTTGATCTGATTACAACGTGTATTTCCATGTGTCACACAGTTGAATGGACTACATAATTATGACATGTGCACAATTATCCAACATTCTTGAAATAGTAGAAGAAGAAGCAACTTCCAAGGTAAACAAACCCCGCTTCATGTCTTTCTCTTTTTGAAATCGACCTGTATTGTGTTATTCAGACTGTACTTTTGCTTCTGCTGGTCTCCGTAATGAAGCTAAAAGTCCAGCAGTACATACTCCAGCAAATGACGAACAGAGGGAGACAGCAGGACAACACAGACCAGTTTTGTTTTCCTCCCACCATGTCTTCCACCAGCTGCTGGAAAGGCAGAAATCTGTCACGTTGATGTGTGGCTGATGTACAGACGTGCAGAAAACATATTTTCTGGCAAAAATTTGGAAGAAGTGTTTAAATGCACATCAATTGGATTAACAATCGGCATAACTCACCCGTCTCAGTCAGAATGAAATATTGATCCAAATGAGTGTGATTGGGTAAGAATATTCAGATTGGCCTGTTTACATGAAGCATTTTTATTCCAATCAGGCTTTTAATTCAGTTACTTGTGTGCATGTAAACATGGCTAATCAGACCAACAAAAAAGCAGGTACCTGTGTGGCAAGAGGGAGCCTCTGATGCTCTGAAAGACTGCTTCAGCAGGACAGAATGGGACACTTTAAACTCTTCTTAAAATAACTTTTAATAAATTATTAAATTGTTCACCCATGAAGGACCCAACTGGGGGGAATCAATCAATGAATCAATGAACTCTATTTATAAAGCACTTAAGAAACTAACACTCACTACACAAAGTGCTGTACAGCAAGAAAACACACACAAAAACATAAAAGCAGTTAGCAGGACACTAACACAAAAACAATATAGAACCACAGTCAATAAAAACAATAAAATAAAAGGTAAAAAGTAAAAGCATTAGTAAAGGAGGGAATGGGGAGGGGGAAAGAAAAGGGAGAAGAACAGACAAAGAAGACAAACAGACTAACACAGCTGAAACAAACAGAAGACAGACTGTTTCTTCCACTGAAGTGGTGTCAACACCAGTCTGGTATCTGCACCTGATAATGGAGAGACATGTGTGTGTCTGCATACGTGTGCATGTGTATGAGAGTGGGGGCAAAATAAGTGTGTGCATGTGACTGCTTTGCCAGGAAACATACGGAGAGGGTGGCCTGGCCGGTCATAGTACCTCACCCCCTCTCCCTCGGAAACCCCAAGCAAGCAGGACAATGCCACCAACCTCCATAGAGCACAAATATCCCGAGGCCAACAAGCCCCAGGACAGCCAGGAATCCACCCCAGGAGGGATGGCCGAGGGAGAGTGGGCCGCCAAGCGGCCGATGCGGAAGACCCATACCCCTGGACCAGCCAATCTCCGTCCCACAGCGGGGCCAATGTCAGCCCCCGGACCCCAGTTGTTGGAGGCACTTTCAAGCATGTAGCCACTAACAATGGACACACAAACCGAAAGTGCACTGAGGATGTTGTAGAATACATAACAAATAACAGTGTCACGCCTTCAGGGCCGGCGACACTGCAAGTCTAACAACAGCTAGGGCCAACTTGTCCTGTGGCATCAAGGAGGCAAAATGACCATAAAGCAAGAAAATATCCATCCAAGTACAGTGATTACCGGCCAGTAGCACTGACCCCGATCATAATGAAGTGCTTTGAGCAGCTGGTCATGCAGAACATCAAGTCCATCCTCACTCCCTCCAACGACACATCTCAGTTTGCATGTAGGTCAAACAGATCCAAAAAAGATGCCATCACCGCTGCTCTACATCCAGCCCTGACCCACCTGGACTCAAAGAACTCCTACGTGTGAATGTTGGTCTTGGACTTCAGTTCAGCAATCAACACAATCATCCCCCAGCACCTGACACAAAAAGCTCAGACACTTGGGACTCAAAAACTCTGTAACTTGAACAACCGTCAATTGTGAAAACATCCATACTTTTTACTTATAGATAACATAAAAAAGCAAAAAAATAAATAAATAAATAAAAATTAATCAATTTACTGTCCAAAATATACTTATAAAAATGATGTCCCATGGACAATACCCCTTAAACAGTTTTTACTGTGTACGTACATGTCTTTCACATTTTATTTATTCCTGAGGTACAGCACTTTCTGTCAGCTGTAGTTGTTTAGAAATAAAGTTGGATTGGATTTAACCACACAGTGAAAGATTCCAAGCCTTTTGTGACTTTATGTTATAGTTTTTGTAATTAATTAATTTAATTACTTATTAAATTAATTGTAATTAATTGTAATTTAATTAATTAAATAACAAATCATGAAGTGATGCTTGAGTATTTAAACAGGTTTGTGTGCAATGACTGTTAGGAATTTCTTTTGTAGAAACTATCCGGCAAAAAACCTCAATTTGGGTGGCAGAGTGGTTAGCATTGCGGCAGCACAGCAACTCACCCTTGGCCGGGGGATCCTGGGTTCGATCCCAGCCCCCAACCAACAGTGATCTGTGTGGAGTTTGCATGGTCTCCCTGTGTCTGCTTGGGTTTACTCCGGGATTTCTCCGGTTTCCTCCCACATGCCCAAAAATATGAAAGTTAGGTTAATTGGCATAAAACTGGGGATTCTAAATTGTCCTTAGGTATGAACATGAGCGTGAATGGTTGTCTGTGTCTCTGTGTTGGCCCTGTGATGGACTGGCGATCTGTCCAGGGTGTAGCCTGCCTCTCGCCCAAAGATACTGGGATAGGCTTCAGCCCCCCCGTGACCCGAAAAGGATTAAGCAGAAGAAGATGGATGGATGGATGGATGGGTGTGTGTAGCTGGTCTATCAATATTCACTATAAATGTTTGAGTTCATTGCTGAGGAGATGAAGAACTAATGAACTGGTCTGTCTAAACCACCATCATAGTGAAGACCTTTACTACACGGGGCAACTATAAACCCTTGATGACTGCAGAGGTGTGCTCGCTGCTCACAGCCAGAGATGCCGCCTTTAGAGTGGAGGACAGGATTGCCCTCCGCTCAGCCAGGTCTGCGCTCTCAAAGGGAATTAAGACGGCGAAACGCGCCTATGTGGAGAAAATCCAGGGACATTTCTGTGACACAGGGAACACCAAACGGATGTGGCAGGGAGTTTGGGCGTTGACGGATTATAAGTCTAGGCAGGAGGTTGATGATGATGATGCTTCGTTTCCAGACAGGCTCAACAACTGCTTTGCACGTTTTGAAGCATCAATCCCGACAATCGGGGGGGGGGGGGGGGGGGGCTGGCCCATCTCGACCATCTTTGGGGCCAGCTATCACCATCAACGCAGTGGACACACAGAGGACCCTAATCAGGGTCAGCCCATGTAAAGCTGAAGTCCGGACAACATCCCGGGACGTGTGCTCCAACTCTGCGCAACCGAGTTGGCGGATGTCCTGACTGACATTTATAACATCTCCCTGGGTCAGGCCAATGTTCCGAGATGCTTTAAGACCTCTATCATAGTACCGGTGGCAAAGAAACAAGTTGTGCCCTGTCTTAATGACTATTGTCCTGTCCTGAACATTCAGATTGGCCTGTTTACATGAAGCATTTTTATTCCGATCAGGCTTTTTAATTCAGTTACTTGTGTGCATGTAAACATGGCTAATCAGACCAACAAAAAGCAGGTATGTGTGTGGCAAGAGGGAGCCTCTGATGCTCTGAAAGACTGCTTCAGCAGGACAGAAAGGGACATTTTTCTTTTCCCCCCTTGTCCTGTAAAGCAGCTACATGAGCAGAACAGAAATCTCCTTCCCTTATTGTGCCAAACAGATTTACTTTGTCAAAAGGAGCTTTTTACATAACATATATACTGTATGTACTTCATATTGTTTATAAACTCTTAAAATAACTTTTAATACATTATTAAATTGTTCACCCATGAAGGACCTGACCGGGGGGAATCAAGCAATCAATCAATGAACTCTATTTATAAAGCACTTCAAAAACCAACAATCTCTACACAAAGTGCTGTACAGCAAGGGAGAGGAACAGACAAAGAAGACAAACAGACTAACACAACTGAAACAAACAGAAGAAATACTGTTTCGTCCACTGAAGTGGTGTCAACACCAGTCTGGTATCTGCACCTGTTAAAGGAGAGACATGTGTGTCTGCATACGTGTGCATGTGTATGAGAGTGGGGGCAAAATAAGTGTGTGCGTGTAACTGCTTTTTCCAGGAAACATATGAAGAGGGTGGCCCATAACAGTACCTCTTCTCACCCCCCACCCCGAAAAAAAAAAAAACCCAGAGCAAGCAGGACAATGCAACCAACCTCCACAGAGCACAAAAATCCCAAGGCCAACAAGCCCCAGGACAGCCAGGAATCCACCCCAGGAGGGATGGCCGAGGGAGAGTGGGTCACCAAGCGGACAGCGCGGCGGACCCATGCCCCTGGACCAGCCAACCCCCGCCCCCCTAGGGGGGGCCAATGTCAGCCCAGGGCTCCAGGTGTTGGAGGCACTTTGAAGCACGCAGCCACTCACAATAGACACACAAACCTAGAGTGCACTGAGGATGTTATAGCATATGCAACGAAATACATTGATGATGTCACTCACTACAAGCCCATCACTGTTCTTGTCAACCAAAAGCCATGGAGGACAGCAGATCTCCAGAGGCTCTTGAGGGCTCGGAACACAGCCTTCAGGGCCGGCAGCACTGCAGGACAAACAACAGATAGGGCCAACTCGTTCCGTGGCATCAAGGAGGCACAACGACCGTACAACAAGAAAACATCTGGCCACTTTAGCAAAACCAGAGATGCACGTTCCCTCTGGGGGGGCATACAGACCCTCAACAACTACAAACCTCCACCTCAGACTAGTGAGAGTAACACCACACTGCTCAACAACTTAAATGAGTTCTTCTGCCACATTGAAGCACAATACAGCACATCAGCACAGAAGTCCAATCCTCCCCCAGACAAGAAAGCCATGAGTCAGGATACGGCTGGCGTGAAGAGGACCGTCTGCAGGATCAACCCACACAAGGCAGCCGGACCAGACAACATACTAGGTGGTGTCCGGAAGGACTGTGCAGAGGAGCTCAAGAATGTCCTGGCGGACATCTTCAACATCTCCCTGACTCAAGCTGTTGTCCCCACATGTTTCAAAACTGCCACCATAAGGCTGCACGGTGGCGCAGTGGTTAGCACTGCGGCAGCACAGTTTACCCTTGGCCGGGGGATTGTGGGGATCGTGGGATCGTGGGTTCGATCCCAGCCCCCGACCAACAGTGATCTGTGTGGAGTTTGCATGTTCTCCCCGTGTTGCGTGGGTTTACTCCGGGATTTCTCCGGTTTCCTCCCACATGCCAAAAACATGCATGTTAGGTTAATTGGCTGTTCTAAATTGTCCCTAGATATCTGTTTCCTATAGGCCCTTAGAATAGAGGGTTAGTATTAATGAAAGCGCTTTGAGTGGTCTTTGTGACTAGAAAAGCGCTATATAAGTGCAGGTTAGTTAGTTAGTTAGATAATACCAGTCCAAAAGAAGCCCGTCCCATCCAGCTACAACGATTACTGGTCAGTAGCACTGACCCCGATCATAATGAAGTGTTTGAGTGGCTAGTCATGCAGAACATCAAGTCCAGCCTTGCACCCTCCCACGACACATTTCAGTTTGCATACAGGACAAACAGATCCACAGAAGATGACACTTAAACTAATTTCAAAGACCCCTGTAAAATCTAATAAACTTCAATCAATTTACTATTATCAAATAGTACACACAAAAACATTCAACACCATTAGCTTGAGCTAATAACATTAAAACTCCCATCAAAGGTGAAAAACAAGCACAAGGTTTAGAGTTCAATCTCTTAATCTCTATTCTGTAATCTCCCAGTTTTGGGATCAATAAAGTACATCCATCTAAAAGAAATCATTCCACCTCTGAGAGGAATTTTCGTTTGCCAACCAGGTATCTAAAGAAAGATCAACAAGAAGATTAAGATCCAAAACCACTCACTTTTATGTTTGCCAAGATGATGGCCCTCCTGTTTATCAGTTTAGCCATCTGCCTAGCAATCACACCCACTGTTACCCAGTCAGAATTAGGCCAAGTCAAGACGAAAGGTCAACGATCCTCAGGTGGATTCTCAATAACAGCCTCATCATTAGAGCCTCTTGTTAGCCTTAGCATGCCCACTGTTAACTTGGTCAACATTGCTAAACCGAAACGCCTGGTCGTTGAACCACAAATCGTTACCAAAATCTTACAAGACACTGTGTTGGTTTTGAATGCCTGCTCCAAAGCTTCAATCAAACTCAACAAGGTCTTGAACTCCTTTGCTCTTTGTATTAAAGGTTGAGTATGCTCACACACAGCCAATGTCTATGTTACTCTCAGAAGTAGCTAGAAACGTTTTTGCAGTAAATCCAAATTTACTTCTCATTGCCATCCAAAGAATGATAATGACATCCTATGCCCACTCAGTTTTTCTGAACGAAAGCCTCAAACACCCTATGATTTGGACATCTGTGGAACCATGGTTTAGTCTAACTAAACAAGTTCAATTTGAACCTCCTTGAGTCACCTCAATATTGATTAGTCTGAACCTCTACCTCAAATATGAAAGAATTTTATTTTTGCTCTTGTCTAAGATTTTTGGATACATGTATGTGTATATACAAATAATCCCTTATACTTTTTTAGATTTTATGCACATTTAAACTGTTTTTGAAATTTTGAATCGATATTTTTCAGCAAACCCAAAACATTTATATCAAGTATGTCAAAACCCACATACTTCTAGTTCACCCTTTTTGTACCCAGAATTTTTTAAGTCTTTACAGGCGTATACAGAACTTTAGTATATCCTAGACAATTATACAATGTTTATATTTGGTCATGCCCAAATTATTTTTGAAAATTTCTAGAAGTTTTTCAGAAAACCAAATTTAAGGACATACACTTTGGAATAGATACTGTTTACAAGCTTAAGACTTATCGACATCAGAACTTTAGTTCAGCATTTGGATCAAGCCTCGCCAAATTGGGATTTGATGCCTAGGATTGCTATCAATGCTGAATCAACGTCACCATTGATACCAGAGGGGTACTGTAGCATCATCTCACTTTAGCTCAGCAATAATTATTCTTCTGCTTAAAGACATTTTGTTTCACCCAGGAGTAAGACGGTCAAGAACTGATTTTCTCCCCCAGGCCACAGTTGAAATCCCATTCCTTTGTTAAAACCAGTCTAAAGAATTCAACTAATGCATTTCCTGTTTTGACTCTTTTTATTGCCCCCATAAACATGGAGACATGGAACAGACCTGAGGAGCCCTCATGGCCTACACAGATCCACGACTCAGTTAATTTCCTTAAACTCTGGGACATGCTGGATTTAACCAGTGAACTTTAAAGTACATTATTACAAACTCCATTCTAAATCTTCCCTTCTTTTCAGGACTATGAAAAGCAAATGGACTCTGATGTTTTTAATGTGGAAAATCAATAATATGTGTGAAATGCATTAATCTGTGATTTTATATATATATATATATATATATATATATATGCATGTTAAAAATGTTTAAATGAATGTTTATTCCTGCATGTTGATTTAGAAGCACTGCTTATAAGGTTACACTAATCACTAAGGTTAGCTTAGTTCATACATAAGTGTGTAAAAGCATATTCCAGTGTATTAAAATTGTGTGTATCCATGGTGACTGGTATCAAATTTCACCCAGCCTTCACTGAGCCACAGCTTCTCCATCCTATTGTTCCCTCGCAGACAAAGCCTGTCATTGGACTAAAGTTCGTCAAGCCCGCCCATGAAGGACGCTCACTGGCTGAGATTACGGTCAACCTGGAAGCCCGCGAAAGCTCAAGAGAACTTATAAAAGGAGGAAAACCCCCTGCTACTTCCTCTTTTCGGTTCTCTTTTCGTCTCTTTTAACGTCGCTCTTTTTGGCTCTTTCACCTCCGTTCGTCGCTCTCTTTTGTCTCTCTTCTTTGTCCATTGTCTACACACAGCAAGAAAGAACTTTGGGAAGAACAAAGGACTGTCTGAACAAAGACTTCTACCACGTGTTGCTTTTCCGAGCACAGAGCAGATAACTCATAATGTGTTTATGTAACGTTGTATTTTAATGTTTTTTTTTTCTTAAATGCCTAGGAATTCCTATTTCTTTGAGCTCAATTCTTAATCGGAGTTAAATTTTTATCTCTTTTTCTTTGTTAAACTTTCTGTAAAACCACCGTTTGTTTTAATTATAATGTAAGTTTTAATCTTGACTTTATTCTTAGAATATTTTTCTTAATCAATCACACACCAGAAGCTATTATTTTTATCTAAAGTCTGAAACTCTTTAATTTGAGATCGGATTAGATATCTTTAATTAATTATTAGCGAAGGCCTCTGAGAAGACACAGCTCCCCACATCACGCGCAGCTGAGGAATCAGTGCGCTTCTACAGGATTTCAACCATTGAGATCAAACATACGATCTCATCCATCGTCGAGAATATTTGCAGGACAAATATTCTGGGTTTTGCCCCTGAACAACACATCAAAACTTCATGAGGACGACAAAAGAACGTTGACCAGATCAACGGGGAATCATCAAACGCGGAATCACGTGAGCTGCAAACTTTAATTCATCTGCTGAATTAAACGTCTGAGGTTCGGTAATAATTTGTATATCTAATCAGATGCAGATTAAGAAGCCATTAACATAACTCTTCTTTTCATTAAAATTCTGTTTTTATTTTCTTAAGATTAATCCAGGACTTTCCATATAATTAGTAAACTTTCTCCATAAATTTGCGTTGTTTCCATAATCTGTTAACTCAGACTGATAGAAATTGGTTTCTCAGTTTAACCCTGGTTCCGAAAATATTGGCATTGTTAATCTATCATTTACAAGATTGATTTTATGATTAATGAAATTACTGCAATATCTGTTAATCATTTCATTTAATAAATATGTGAAAATGAGAGAAGTTGTTGAGAATTTATTTCATTCTGAGTCTGTTTCAAGCCCAGGTATCGAATTCACAGAAAACTTTTGAGACTGATTATTAATTAATTTAATGAGTGATTAAACAGATATAAAGTGAAATTAAAATTAAAATTGCTTCTTAAAGATAGAAGCTGGTGTTCCTACGAGTGTTATTAACTTTTCTGGTGTATATGAAACGAAATTTGATCTCAGATTCCAATACATCAATATAAATTAAGTAATTTATACCTGATCATATTTATTAATTTCATATTTTTCTACACAGGAACACCTTAGAATTGTGTGAGTCTGTTCAATAAAATTCTGTTCGACTGAATCTTCAGCCTATGGTGCTATATAAATAAAATAGAACTGAATTGAATTCAGTGTGGTGGTTTGGGTTAACCCCCACAACAGACTGGGACAGACAGCTCGCTACTTCTGGTTTTTTCCACTGCCCTACTGTGATGTAATGTGCCATTCATGCATTGTTTCACTGCTGTGATGTTAATGTCCCATTCATGCATTGTGTTCATGCATCCTGTCCTTACTGTGTCTCTCATATGCAAATGCCCATATCTACTGCTGTGAATGCCTTTGATGTATTGTTTGTAGTTGGGTATATATGCTGCACCATTCTGTAAACCTGTCTCTCATTCTCTCATTCCTTCAACTGCTGCTGACACACACACTCTGTGTCTCTTTGCTGAGAGCCTCCGGGCTCGCTCATGGAGCAAGCCCGTGATGGCGGTATGATTTAATAAACCTGCTTAAAACCTTCACCAACGCTGCTTTATTTCATGCCGCCACACTGGTGACCCCGAGAATGCACACGCTTTGTGAAACGCAACCTTCTGGTCCGGACAGCCACGCTGGTGAACCAACGCTGAAAAAAACACGCTGCCGGCGAATGCAGCACCCGGCGGTGATGCTCCGACGACAAGTGAACGCAGCAGCTCCCTCCTGCTTCAGGGAACTCTCCGGACATCACCCACGACTGGGAAAAACACAGCAAACTTCATGGTGGGATCTGTACGCCTAGATCGGCACATCCACGCTGGACCGGCCGCGCTCGCAGCTCCTCCACATGAGAGCGCATGCACCTCGTCCTCCCTCCATGACGGCGACATCCATGGCCGATGGAAAATGCAGCGCGTGGACCTGAACGCACCATGACCCATCTACAACAACAGCTCAACAGGGATGATTGTTGGCGCCGACTGCGTTGATATCCACCAAGATTCCTCACCCTGGTTCTCCTCTCCAGCTGGCCCACCCATGCACGGAGCCCCGGCACACGCACCGGGGAGTTACGAGGACGGCGCACCACGCATGGGACGCATACGGCTCTACAGACCCCCATCCTCCTTCGCTTCTGCACACAGGCCCTTCAGGGTTGCTCGTTCACCTGACGCACGCACGCAGCTTATTCACAGGGTTTATTAATGGTCTTATCACAGAGGGAATTCAGCAGTTTGCGGTTCCCGAGGCTTTAGGGCTGCGCCTGCACCTAAAGTCAACACGCCCAGTCCCTCTGCTTTTATGTTTCTCTTACAGCCGCTACGCAGCCTCGCCCTCCTGCTTTTCTTCACAGCCACTATTAATCCTTGCAGGACTTAATCGAGGGAGGAGCCAGTGACTAATTTTTCTTCTTGTGATCTCCGCACGTTCAACGGGACAGCCCCTCGACATCGCGGAACAACAAGCAATTTTTGTGCGGCCCGGACGATTTCACCGTCCCCGGCCGGCATTTACAACCCCCACCCCCCTCCACCTCCGCCTGCACAGAGCTTTTCCTGCTCGCTGCCAAAGCTGCACTGTCGAGGCCTCGGCCCCCTGCCGAGCCCTCTGAGAGGGAGCGTGTGGCGGTTTGGGTTAACCCCCACAACAGACTGGGACAGACAGCTCGCTACTTCTGGTTTTTTCCACTGCCCTACTGTGATGTAATGTGCCATTCATGCATTGTTTCACTGCTGTGATGTTAATGTCCCATTCATGCATCGTGTTCATACATCCTGTCCTTACTGCGTCTCTCATATGCAAATGCCCATATCTACTGTTGTGAATGCCTTTGATGTATTGTTTGTAGTTGGGTATATATGCTGCACCATTCTGTAAATCTGTCTCTCATTCTCTCATTCCTTCAACTGCTGCTGACACACACACTCTGTGTCTCTTTGCTGAGAGCCTCTGGGCTCGCTCATGGAGCAAGCCCGTGACGGCGGTATGATTTAATAAACCTGCTTAAAACCTTCACCAACGCTGCTTTATTTCATGCCGCCGCATCAGTATCATTATTATAGTATTGGTTATGGACAGAATGTTTTGTATGGCTTTGGCGAGCCATAAATAAGAGCCAAGGGCTAACCGGTGAGTTTGCGTTGTTTATTAATGACAAGAACAAAGGAAAAGAGCCTCGTGGGGCAAAACATAAATAATACAAAAAGGTACACTTACGAATGATGAAGAGGGAGGAGAGGAGGCCTGGAGCCGGACGTAGGGACTCCAGCCAAATCCACACTGAGAGATGAGCGTGGATATGTGTGAGGTCGCAGCCCTGAGTAATCAGGACCGCTCCCTTTTATGGTGGTTGACAGCGCCTCAGCTGATGAGAAGTAATTGGCCTCCAGCCGTCCTGTGGAGCTTGACAGCTGGAGGCCCGCTGAGACGCTGTCATAATAAAAGCCGGGCTGAGGAGGTGTATGGCCTGAGCGTGGATACCATCGGCGCAAAGACCATGACAGGACCTCCCCCTCAAGGCCGGGCTCCGAACGGCTAGTAACACCCAATGCCCCCACCCCCCCAGGGTGGGTGGATGGGGCGCAGGCCAGGAGGGCATGAATCGAAAAAAGGAGAGAGAGAAAAAAACCACAACATTGGCAGGGAACAAACGGCGCAATTACAGAGTACGGGAGGAAAAAAAAATACTCCATAAAATGCCACAATATGGAGACAGGACCCAACAAAGAAAAACAACCACAGTAGACCTAAAAGGAAAACAGAGGCTCCTAAGGCTTAATCCAGCAAATACAGAACATCCCTCACACAGGAGAGGGGGGAAAAAAAGACACGCTAACCACGATAGGACTACAAGAAATCATATTATACCTGCACACTCACAAAATCACAAAAGGACCAAAGGCACAGGAATGACAGGAGAATTAATACAGTTCGGGGGGGTCTCCCCGCACCCAGCGTCCAAACGGCCAACAGGGGTGACGGGAAGAATTCAGGCGGTCTACCCGAATCCCCGGCCAGGAAAAACAGTACTTCGGGCGGCCGGACCAGGCCGCCGAATAGAGAGTCCAGTAGGTCGGGTGGCCGGCCCAGAGAGCCAAATGGGCGCGACAGTCCTTCTGGTGGCCGACCCGCTTCGCTCAGCCACCAGGACCGTAGATAGATAAGTTTATTTGACAGGGACAGTGCAATAAACATAGACAATTAATCAATGACAATCAATCTGATGTGTTGCACAAAGAGTGTATAGCTATTAGCTAATTTGCAACTCTTGTCCCTGGACGGGCTTTAGAAAAGAGAATCAAGTAAAATGAAAAGAAAAAAAAGGAAAATATAAAAAAGAAAACAGAATACACAATAACCACATACATCAATGCAAAAAAGATTATAAATACGTTATAAATACACAATTATAAATATTATAAAGATTATAAATACACAAATATAACAACCTGATTCACATTTGCCTATTTCAGGCCTCCCTCCCTTCGTCACTCACTATAAACAAACACATTCATTCCTTCCCTTCATTCACTCTCACCCTGCAGACAATCATTTCATACATGGGTACATTCTTGTTTATTTTTCAGCCAGTTTTTAACCTTTTTAGTGAATGTTTTAAAGTCCGTTATTATTTTAATTACATTTGGCATTGTGTTCCAGATGTGACTGCCCTTTATAGAGAAAGCTGTTTGTCCAAATGTGGTTCTGCGGTGGAATATTTTACAGTTATTGTTAACAGAGCTCCTGGTGGCTCTGCTGCTGTCCTGTCTTTGGATGAAACCAGCAAGTGGCTCGGGTGCTGATTTATGGAAACATTTGAAAGTTAATTTCAGAAAACAGAGGTCAATGAAACTCTCAAAACTCAATAGGTTGTTGGTTTTTTTTTAAATATTACAGTGATGCCACCTAATGGGCTTTTTGTCCAAGATTTTTAGAGTTTGATTGTATAATGAACCTATTTGTCTTATTGTGGAAGGGGCTGCTTGAGCCCAGACTGTCAAACAATATGATATATGAGAAAAAACCATAGAATGCATATACAGTACGGCTGCTTCGTAAGGTATGTAATATCTAATTAATTTAAAGCAGTTCAGATTTTTTTTTACTGTTTTTGAAATTTTCTTTATATGAAGATTAAATTTGAGTTGAGGATCTAGTACAATGCCAAGGTACTTGAATTCTGTAACTAAACTGATGTCATGATCATGTATATTAACTTTAAAACGTTGCAGGTTACATTTTTTGATGGAAAAGCACATTGAGACTGTTTTCTGAAGGATCAGCAATAGATGGTTCTGGAGGAGCCACTCTTGGACATCAACCATACTTGTAGACAGTACATCTGCAGCCTGTACTGGAGTCTTGGCAGCTGTGTAAATAACTGTATCATCTGCATAAAGTTGGCATGTTGCAGCTGAGCAGTGTAACGGCAAGTCATTAATAAAAATGCTGAAAAGTAAAGGACCAAGAATGGACCCTTGTGGGATACCCATACAGTTATTTAAAAGTGAGGATTTATCCTGGTGAACTTTTACAAACTGTTCTCTATTCTGGAGATAAGATGCAAACCATTCTAATGTATCTGGGGAGAAGTTAAAAGATACCATTTTGGATAAAAGCAACCTGTGGTTTACAGTATCAAAAGCCTTTTTGAGATCTAGAAAAACAGCTCCTACCACATTACCCCTGTCCAAGGACTGTCTGACATTTTCAATAAGGCAACAATTTGCTGTTTCTGTTGAGTATCCTGGTCTAAAACCAAATTGATGTGGATGAAGAAGTTGACTGTCTTGTAAATAGTCTATCAGCTGTGTAGCTACAACTTTTTCAAGAACCTTAGACAGGACTGGTAAAATAGAGATTGGGCGGTAATTGCATATATCGTCTTTACTGGCTGATTTATGAACTGGTATGACGACAGCTTTTTTCCAGCCAGATGGAAATGTACTAGACCTAATGGAGAGATTAATGAGATGAGTCAGTGGTTTGCTTAATATATTGCCGTGCATTTTGAGAAAGGAGGTGCTCATATTGTAGATATCATTAGTTTTTGAGTTTGACAGTGTTTTAACAATACCAGCAATTAACTCCTCATTTACCTCATCGATGTGAGAAGAATCTGTTGGAAGTATTGAATTTGTGTTGTTGAGCCCATTTGGCAGCACAAAGTTTTTTGTTAAGTCTTCCACAGAGCCCACAAAATATGAATTAAATTCATTTGCCAAAGTAGCCTTGTCACTGACGGTCTTGCCATTGATTCTAAGTTCCTTTACCCCCTTCTGATAATTTTTTTTATTAGTTAAGTTATTTAAATGCCTCCATAGGGAACTGTTGTTACCCTTTGCATGATCTATCAGTTTATTGTAATAAGATACTTTTGATTTTCGCAGCTCTTGTACCACTTTATTTCTTAAACTTTTGTACACAAGGTGATCATTTTGTAGTTTAGAGGTTAATGATGTTTTCAATGCAGAGTCTTTCCTCTTCATAAGTTTTCTTAATTCATTATTTAACCATGGTAGGTTAATCTTCTGTTGTCTGCTTTTAATTTGCTTTGTAAATTTTTCTATAGACTTTGTAATTGTTGCAGTTCAATTCAATTCAATTCAATTCAACTTTATTTATATAGCGCCATTTCACAACAACAGTCATCTCATAGCACTATCAACTGTAGGGGGGAACCCCACAGTTGCAGAAAGACCCCAGCAATCAGGTGATCCCCTGTGAGCAAGCACTTGGCGACGGTGAAGAGGAAAAACTCCCTTTTAACAGGAAGAAACCTCCAGCAGAACCAGGCTCAGGGAGGGGCAGTCATCTGCTGTGACTGGCTGGGGGGTGAGGGGACAGAGAAGATGAAAAGAACAGACATGTAGAGAGCAAACAGCACGATGGGGACTCAATCTATGGGAGAGAACAAACAAATGTTAATGACCAGCAAAAAAAAAATATTTCATAGAGAGTGAGGAAAGGAGTGAGGCCCAGTGCATTACTGGAGGTCCCCCGGCTGACTAAACCTATTAGCAGCATAACTAAGGGAGGGTTCAGAAACACATGATCCCTCCCTAATTGTAGGCTATATCAAAAAGGTAGGTTTTAACCCTAATCTTAAAAACAGAGATCGAGTCTGACTCCCGAATCCAGATTGGCAGCTGATTCCACAGGAGAGGAGCTTGATAACTGAAGGCTCTGCCTCCCATTGTACTTTTGGAGATTCTAGGTATTACAAGTAGTCCTGCATTTTGGGAGCGTAGTGCTCTGTTAGGATAATACGGTAGTATCAGATCTTTTAAATAAAAAGGAGCCTGATTGTTTAGAGCTTTGTAAGTAAGAAGAAGGATTTTAAACTTAATTCTAAACTCTATGGGAAGCCAATGAAGGGAGGCCAGAACCGGAGAGATACGATCTCTCTTTCTAGTACCTGTTAAAACTCTTGCTGCAGCATTTTGGATCAGCTGAAGACTTTTTAAAGATGTTTTAGGACAACCTGATAATAAAGAATTACAATAATCTAATCTTGAGCTAACAAAAGCGTGGATCAGTTTCTCAGCATCACTCTGAGACAAGATGCTCCTAATCTTGGCAATATTACGCAAATGATAGAAGGCAGTCTTAGAAACAAATTTAATATGTGAATTGAAGGACAAATCCTGATCAAAAATAACTCCAAGGTTCCTCACAGAGCTATTAAGAGGAAGAGTAACTGCATCCAAGCTGAAAGTTTGATTTGGAAAGGAATTTCTAAGGTTTTTTGGACCAACAAGAATGACTTCAGTCTTATCTGAATTTAATAGCAGGAAATTACAAGTCATCCAAGCTTTGATTTCCTTAAGACAGGCTTCTAACTTGGCTAATTGATTACTATCATCTGGCTTCATTGACAGGTATAATTGTGTGTCATCTGCATAACAATGAAAATGTATACAGTGCTTTCTAATAATGTTGCCTAACGGAAGCATATATAAACTAAAAAGAGTAGGGCCTAGCACAGATCCCTGTGGAACTCCATGACTAAGCTTTGAGCTGAAAGAAAACTCATTATTTACATGAACAAACTGGAACCTATCAGATAAATAAGATCTAAACCACTGCAACGAAGTTCCATTAAGTCCAACATAGTGTTCTAATCTATCAAGTAGAATATTATGATCGATAGTATCAAAAGCTGCACTAAGGTCTAAAAGGACAAGTACAGAAACTAGTCCATTATCAGATGCAATGAGGAGGTCGTTAGTGACCTTCGCTAAGGCTGTTTCAGTACTATGATGGATTCTAAACCCAGATTGAAACTCTTCGAGTAAACCATTTCCCTGCAGGTGGTCAAATAATTGCGTAGCAACAACTCTTTCTAAGATTTTTGAAATGAAAGGGAGATTAGAGATTGGTCTATAGTTAGCTAAAGCTCCTGGATCTAGCGTTGGCTTTTTGAGTAAGGGTTTAATTACAGCCGTTTTAAAAGACTGCGGTACATGGCCTAACGTTAATGAAGAATTGATTATATGAAGAATAAAGCTACCAATAAGTGGGAAGACTTCTTTAAATAACCTGGTAGGAATAGGGTCTAAAAGACAAGTTGAAGGTTTGGATGAGGAAACTATTTTGTCTAACTCACAAAGGTCGATTGGAGTAAACTCATCAAGACAGACATCAAAAGAAGGAGTTGCAGTAGTTACAGTATTTAAGTTAACTGTGGGAAGAATCTGATTGATTTTATCTCTGATGGATGAAATTTTATTATTGAAAAAGTTCATAAAGTCCTGACTAGTAAGCTCTAAGGGAATGCTAGGATTGACAGAGTCCTGACTCTTTGTCAACCTGGCTACAGTACTGAAAAGAAACCTGGGATTATTCTTGTTCTCTTCTATTAATGCAGAGTAATAACTTGTTCTAGCTTTTCTAAGAGATTTTTTATAAATTAAAAGATGATTTCTCCAAGCTAAATAGATTTCATCTAAATTAGTAGAGCGCCATTTTCTTTCTAATTGACGAGTCTTCTGTTTTAAGGTACGAGTTTCTGTGTTGAACCAAGGAGTTAGAAATCTCTGATTAGACTTTTTCTTTTTTAAGGGGGCCACCAAGTCTAGAGCCTGATGCAGAGAAGCTGAAACACTATCCACCATGTTATCAATTACAGAAGGAGCAAGCTGTCTATAGCTTATTTCCGTTGTGTTGACACATGGCATAGAGGAAACAATCTGCATAAATTTGGAAACAGCATCATCTGAGAGGCATCTACTGTAATAATATTTTTCTTTAGGAGCCAAATAGTCAGAAATAGTAAAATCAGTGTTAACAGACAATGGTCTGACAGTACAGGGTTATGAGGAGACACTACAAGATTTTCTATTTCTATGCCATATGTCAGAACAAGGTCCAATGTATGGTGGAGGTAATGAGTAGAATTTCCTACTTTCTGAGAAAACCCAATCGAGTCTAATATTGAATTAAATGCCACATTAAGGCAGTCACTATCTACATCCACATGTATATTAAAGTCCCCTACTATAATTATTCTATCAGATTTCAGCACTAAATCAGCTAAGAAATCAGCAAATTCGGATAAAAATTCTGAGTAGGTTGATGGGGGACGATAAACTATGGCAAATAAAATTGGGTTTAACCTAAAATTACTAAAGTGCCCAATACTGAGGACCAGGCCCTCAAAGGAATTATAACATGTTTTTTGCTTTACATTAACTAGTAATTTGGAATGGTAAATTGTTGCTACTCCTCCTCCACGACCAGAACTTCTGGGATTTTGACAGTTTAAATAACCAGAGGGAGTTGATTCATTTAAACCAACATAATCCTCTTGCCCTAACCAAGTCTCTGTAAGGGAAATTAAATCAATCTGATGATCAATTAACAGATCATGGACTAACAGAGACTTGGGAGTTAGAGACCTAATATTTAATAAACCACATTTAATTTTTAAATTATGAGGAGGAACAGAGGCCAATTCATTCAATTTAGAGGCTTTATGTTTAATTTGAGTTTTACCAATATTTTGCTTTATCACTTTGGGATGCTTATGCATGATATTTTTATTCACTTTGGAGGGAGCAGACAACGATTCTCTGATGGGGAAGACAGGGGCTAAGCTGAGGGGTGGCGGATGAAGAGGAGCTGCAGAGAGGCGTGTAAGACTGCGACTCTGCTTCCTGGTCCCAACTCTGAGTAGTCAGGGTTTTGGAAATTTGGATAAAAAAGATGCCAGATTGTTAGATAAATGAGAAGCACCATCCAAAGTGGGATGAATGCTGTCTCGTCTCATAAGACCAGGTTTTCCCCAAAAAGAGCTCCAATTGTCAATGTAGCCCACGTCATTTTTAGGACACCACACAGACAGCCAGCGGTTCAAGGATGACGAGCGACTAAACATGTCATCACTGGTCAGATTGGGGAGGGGCCCAGAGAATACTACAGTGGCAGACATCGTTTTTGCAAAGTCACACACCGATTCTACATCAAGTTTGGTGACTTCCGACTGCCGGAGACGGATCTCATTAATGCCGGCGTGAATAACAATTGTGGAGTATTTACAGTTACTTTTAGCCAGCATTTTCAAATTTGACTCGATGTCGCCTGCTCTGGCCCCAGGGATGCATTTGACTATGGCTGCTGGAGTCTCTAGGTTCACGTTTCTGACTACAGAGTCGCCAATGATCAGAGTTTTTTCCTCAGCGGGTGTGTCGCTGAGCGGGGAAAAACGATTAGAAACGTGAACAGGTTGGTGGTGAACCGGGGCTTTGCGACTAGGCTTCCTTCTCACCGTCACCCACCCAGTCTCCTCGCTGCTGAGGAGAGCCGGGAAAGCGCTGACAGCGGGGGCTAAGCTAGCTAGCTCCGCTGCAGCTAATGGGCGTCCGTCGAGATTAACTGGCGCAGACGGTGTTTCAATGCAGCGGAGCTGGGATTCCAAATCAGACAACCTCGCCTCGAGCGCCTCAAAAAGACAACATTTATTACATTTACTGTTATCACTAAAAGAGGCAGAGGTGTAGCTAAACATCTGACAGAGAGAGCACACCAGAGGAGGAGAGGAAGGAAAGCTAGTAGCCATAGCTAATAGCTGGAGAGCAACCACACAGGCAGACAGCAAAACAGGAAGTGACGATACGTTACGTTACCACAAGGAAGTGACGATCCTCAGTCAGCAGTTATAAAATTACAACAATCATCTACTTCATTTATTGACATGAGCTGCTCCCAATTTTGATTCTCTAAGTAATGTTCAAACTCCGCATTTTTTGATTTGGGAATAAAAAAATTTGTTTTGTCAATATCGACTCCCCCAAAATACTGTAGTCGCTTTTTAGTGATGTTTCTGACAGCAAGAACCATGTTATGATCTGAGAGACCAGTTACTAGATTATAGGTTCTGGTTATTCGTTCTGGTTTATTAGTGAATACCATGTCAATAAGTGTTCTAGATTGTTTGGTTATCCTGGTGGGTCCTTTGATCATTTGTTGGTAATTAAATTTAGTCATGAGGCTTTTCAGTTTCTGTTTGTCCTTTTTATCAGACCAGTTGATATTGAAGTCACCATAAAATATTGTTTCTCTGCTCCTCTCAAGTTGTTTAACCAGATCACTTAATTCATTATAAAGAGAAGAATTGTGTGACGGTGGGTTGTACAATACTGCAATGTTGAAATTCATTACCGGTGAGAGGCATATAATACATTAACAGTTAAACATTCAAGTGAAGTATTCAAATCAACCAATTGACATTTAAATTTTTCTTTGATGTAAATTAAAACACCTCCTCCCCTCCCTGCCTGCCTGTCTTTTCTAAAACATTGATAACCCACAATATCGATCATATTAGTGTCTATGTTCCTGTGTAGCCAGCTTTCTGAGAGACAAAGATAGTCCAGATTTGAGTCAGACAGTAACACCGAAATCTCATCGCTTTTGGGGATTATGCTCTGTATGTTTAGACGTCCGCCGAGGATCCCCTTTGGTTTAGCCTTTGCGTCCCAAAGAACTCGTGCATGGTTAACAGTTTGGAAAAATAGATGTTGTTTTTGCTTTTGTACAGCTCGGTAGCTGTAGCTGTAAACAGTGCAGCTGTTTACAGCAGGATCAGACATGGGAAGAGAGAAAGGGGAGAGAAAGGCAATGGCCTCCCTGTAGGGGGGAATAGCGAGGGTGAGCCGGGCCGAAAGAGAGAGGTCCATACGGCACCTGGGGGAGAAGACTTGGGAGGATGATGGTGAAGATGGGGGAGAAGACGAGCTGGTCCAGTGTCCAGTGGCAGGGGATCGGCAGCTCCCTCCCCAAACTTGGACTCCGCTGGTGCTGCCCCCTTGTCGGACCCCGATTGGGTCACGGTTGCTCCCGCAATGGACCCCAATTGGGTCACAGTTGCACCCGCGTCGGACCCCGACTGGGTCAGCGCCACACCAGAACCGACCTCCAATCCCGAATCTGGAACCTCTGGCACAGCGGGCGAAAGCAGGTCCACGCCGGCGACCCTGGGAGATGGCTCAGGAGACAGAGAAGAACCGGGATCACCGGGCTCGTCTCCCCAAGAGACAGGTAAAAATGCTCTCGGACAGAAGGGAGAAAGACAATATAGAGCACTTGCCTGATCTCGGGTTCTGACGCCGTTCAGGACTGCGAAGATCCGGGCTCAGACGGCAGGAGGTTGTCATCTGGCTCCCACTCAGCTACGTCGGGCTCCGCAGCTGGCATGATGGTGTCTGCAGCCTCAGGATCCTCCAGCACCGAAGCCCATGCCGACTGCCCGCACGGCGTGGTGGCAGGGGACCCTCGACCTGCTGGACCGGACCGCTCGTCCTTGGAGACCCTGGGACACTTCCTCGTCGGAGCAGGTTCCACACTGCAGTCCACCCTCCTCCTCCGCCCACGACATGGCTGTGGGACCGGAACCAGGCTCTCCAGAACCGCAGGCCCCCTCCTCATCCAGTGACGTTGTCCTGGTGTCGAGGACCACTCAGCGGAGGGAGACACAGAGGATGCGGGATTAACAATCAAAGCCACAGCAGGTGGTGGGAGCTCGGGGGACTGCGAACCCCGAGCTCCGCCCCCAGGAGTCTGACAAGGCAAATCACAATAATGAGAATATGAATGAACTGGGACTTGCCTGTCTCCTGGAGGTTGGATGGTGCCTGCTGCGGCAGACGTTGCTCCTCCCTTTCCCCGCCAGATGGTGACAGAGGGCCCCCTGGGAGGATGAGGGGGAGCCGCTCGTGGAGGTTCCGGGATGGGGCTTGCCGAGACAGGACTCCAGAGACACACAGCAGCCGGGATAGGCGACGAGGAGGAGGGGATGACAGTCGAGACGAGCCAGGCACAGAACGCTGATGGGACAGCAGGAGAAGATGGCCCAGGAGATGCGGCTGCAGGGATTCCCCTCTGACAAGGTGCAGGAGTGACAGCTGTGTGGGGGATTGAGCCCTTGCGGCGACCCGGAACTGGATCCGGACGTGATTCACGCTGAGTCTTGAGTGAGTGATGATGGTTTCTGGCAGAGGGCGAGGCGAAAGTGAGGTCCAGGAATCGCCGCTCCTGTGCGGAAACCGAGGCGAGGAGATCAGCGAACACAGGAAAGTCACTTAAATGGGGATTCCTCTCCACCAGTTTGACTGCCGCCGCCATATGCTTCATAATTATGGATGGATGAACAGCGGAGCGAGCAGCAGCCACTCGGTCCCGGATCTTGATAGCTGTCAGCTGCAGCTCCTCTGGGGGAATCCCGAGTGACGTCATGCCCTATGGGGAAAGACCTCTGGATGGTGCGAACTCCCGGGCCGGAACGGAGGCAGGAGCGGGATCCCGAAGCGAGGGGTGATGACTCCTCCTCTTCGGTTTCCTGCCGGGATTTCCCTCGAGCCCACGGAGTATCTTACGTTGTGCAGCGATGTCATTCCTCCTCACGCTGACTTCAGGGTGGTCGGCGTAGCGAGGAAGATTGTCCAGGAGAACCTCAGCATAGTCTAGGTGCCAGCACATGTTGTTGGGGTTGTCGTTGAAGGTAGCGGCGAGGAGCGTCCCATCAACATACTCCAGGGCGCTCGCTAGCTCATTACCCAGGCGCCGAACGTGGCTCCTGGGAGATGGCATGCTCCCAGAGTTGACACCCAGACAGGGAAGAACAAAGTCCAATTTAAGCAAACTCACGGCAGCCGGCAACTCACTGGCTGCGACCTACTGTTACGTATGGCTCTGGCGAGCCATAAATAAGAGCCAAGGGCTGACCGGTGAGTTTGCGTCATTTATTAATGACAAGAACAAAGGAAAAGAGCCTCGTGGGGCAAAACATAAATAATACACAAAGGTACACTTACGAATGATTATTAAATCACCCTTATTGTCATTCAACTGTACAACCAATCATGTACAGCAGAACGAGATTGTGCTTTACCTACCTACAGTGTCAATCACACACACCCCAAGTGCAGAATCAGAGGGCCGCTGCCATGCAAGGCGCCGCCACAGATTTCCCTCCTCCATTCCATTATTGCTGAGCACCAAGCTGGACAGCAGGAAGTTCCACTTTTTATATGGTCTTTTGCATGACCCGGCCGGGATTTGAACCCCTGCCTCCCGGGTGTGGAGCCACCATGAATAGGGAGGAGAGGAGGGCTGGAGATGGACGTAAGGACTCCAGCCAAATCCACACCGAGAGATGAGCGTGGATATGTGTGAGGTTGCAGCCCTGAGTAATCAGGACCGCTCCCTTTTATGGTGCTTGACAGCGCCTCAGCTGATGAGAGGTAATTGGCCTCCAGCCGTCCTGTGGAGCTTGACAGCCGGAGGCCCGCTGAGACGCTGTCATAATAAAAGCCGGGCTGAGGAGGTGTATGGCCTGAGCGCAGATACCATCGGCGCAAAGACCATGACACAGAACACCATCTCCATCACAATCTGCTCTTGTCTCTCGCTATTTCTTCAACAAAAACACAATGAAAGCAAATCCCTCTACACGTCGGCTGAAACCCGTTTTGGTAACGGAACAAATGTTTCACCAAACACAAGAAAAAATTGCTGATGACTGCATCTGCGACGGACATTGGTAACAGTGTCGACGTGATGCGGATGCATAAATCAAGCTTTTTTGTTCCAAATTTGCACTTTTTTCGTATTAACTTTACAACTTTTTCTCATAAATTTGCAGTTTTTTTTTATAATTTTGCAATTTTTTCCTCATAAATGTGTAACTTTTTCTTGTAAATTTGCATTTTTTTTTCAATACATTTCCAACTTTTTCTCATAAATTTGAAGATTTTTTTTAATCATATATTTCCAACTCTATCCATCCATCTTTTTCCTCTTAATCCTTTTTTTGGGGGGGTGGGGGGGCTGGAGCCTATCCCAGCATCTTTGGGTGAGAGGCAGGGTCCACCCTGGACAGATCGCCAGTCCATGGCAGGGCCAACACAGAGAGACAGACAACCATTCACTCTCACAGTCATACCTAACGACAATTTAGAATCCCCAGTTTGATGCCAGTTAACCTAACTTGCATGTTTTTGGCCTGTGGGAGGAAACCGGAGAAATCCCGGAGTAAACCCACGCAGACACAGGGAGAACATGCAAACTCCACACAGATCACTGTTGGTCGGGGGCTGGGATGGAACCCAGGATCTTCCGGCAAAGGGTGAGTTGCTGTGCTGCTGCAGTGCTGACCACTCCGCCACCACGCACCATATTTGCAACTATTTTCCACATAAATTGGCATCTTTTTCTTATAAATTTGCAAACTTTTTATCATAAATTTACATTTTTTTTTCATAAATTTGCAACTTTTTTCTTAGAAATCTCCACCTATTTCTTCAGAAATTTGCAACTTTTTCTCAGAAATTTGTATATAATAATTTGTAAATAAATTTGCATCTTTTTTTTATAAATTTCCAACTTTTTCTCATAAATATGATTTTTTTTATCATATATTTGCAACCCTCACATAAATTTGCATCTTTTTCTTATAAATTTGAAACTTTTTTCTTATAAATCTCCACTTTTTTCCTCATAAATTTGTATATAATAATTTGTAAATAAATTTGTAGCTTTTTCTTGTAAATGTTCTGGTAAATTTGAATTTTTTTTTTTTTATAAATTTGCAACTCTTTCACTAGTTTGCATCTTTTTCCTCATAAATATACATCTTTTTCTTATAAATTTGCAAATATTTTCTTAAAAATTTGCATCACTTTTCTCATCAATTTACAGATTCTTCTCTGATTGCTGATTTTTTCTAAGGGTGGCGTGGTGGAGGAGTGGTTAGCAATGCGGCAGCACAGCAACTCACCCTTGGCCGGGGGATCCTGGGTTCGATCCCAGCCCCCGACCAACAGTGATCTGTGTGGAGTTTGCATGTTCTCCCCGTGTCTGCATGGGTTTACTCCGGGATTTCTCTGGTTTCCTCCCACATGCCAAAAACATGCAAGTTAGGTTAATTGGCATCAAACTGGGGATTCTAAATTGTCCTTAGGTGTGACTGTGAGAGTGAATGGTTGTCTGTCTCTCTGTGTTGGCCCTGCGATGGACTGGCGATCTGTCCAGGGTGGACCCTGCCTCTCGCCCAAAGATGCTGGGATAGGCTCCAGCCCCCCCGCGACCCAAAAAGGATTAAGTGGAAGAAGATGGATGGATGGATGGATATTTGCAACTATTTCATAAATTTGTATCTTTTTCTTGTAAATTGGCAACACTTTTCTCATACATATATTTTTTCATAATTTTTCCAGCCCCTCTCCAGTCTCCTGGAGAGGGGCTGGAGTTTGGCCTTTTCTGGAGTTGCCCCAGGCGAGAGGCGACGAGCAGGGGTGGGTATTCTTGTATCGCCCCACCTTGCTGCCTCTATATTGGAGTTTTCCCCGGTGGACGAAAGGGTTGCTTCCCTACGCCTTCAGGTTGGGAAACGGGTCCTGACCATCATTTGTGCCTATGCACCAAATGATGTTTCAGAGTACCCACCCTTTTTGGAGTCTGTGACTGGGGTGCTGGAGGGTGCTCCTCCTGGAGACTCCATTGTCCTACTGGGGGACTTCAATGCGCATGTGGGCAACGACAGTGAAACCTGGAGAGGGGTGATTGGGAGGAACGGCCTGCCCGATCTGAACCTGAGTGGTGTTCAGTTATTGGACTTCTGTGCTAACCACAGTCTGTCCATAACGAACACCATGTTCAAGCATAAGGGTGTCCATATGTGCACCTGGCACCAGGACACCCTAGGTCGCAGGTCGATGATCGATTTTGTTATCGTATCATCAGACCTGCGACCGTATGTCTTGGACACCCGAGTAACGAGAGGTGCAGAGCTGTCAACTGATCACCACCTGGTGGTGAGTTGGATCCGATGGCAGGGGAGGAAGCCATTCAGATCTGGTAGACCCAAACGTATAGTGAGGGTGTGCTGGGAGCGTCTGGCTGAGGCCCCTGTCCGGGAGGTCTTCAACTCCCACCTCCGGAAGAACTTCAACCACATTCCGAGGGAGTCTGGAGACATGGAGTCTGAATGGGCCATGTTCTCCACCTCTGTTGTTGAAGCGGCGGCCCAGAGCTGCGGCCGCAAGGTGGTCGGTGCATCTCGTGGTGGCAACCCCCGAACCAAGTGGTGGACACCAGTGGTGAGGGGGGCCATTAAGCTGAAGAAGGAGTCCTATCAAGCTTGGTTGGCTTGTGGGACTCCCGAAGCAGCTGAGGTGTACCGGCAGGCCAAGCGGAGTGCAGCTCGGGTGGTTGCTGAAGCAAAAACGCGGGTATGGGAGGAGTTCGGTGAGGCCATGGAACAAGACTTTCGGTCGGCTTCAAAGAGATTCTGGCAAACTGTTCGGCGGCTCAGGAGGGGAAAGCAGCTCCCCGTCCACACTGTGTATGGTGCGGATGGGACACTGTTGACTTCAACTGGGGATATCGTCGGGCGATGGAAGGAATACTTCGAGGATCTCCTCAATCCAACTGATACGCCTTCCACAGAGGAAGCAGGGTTTGTGGACAAGGGGGATGACTCGCCTATCACAGGGGCTGAGGTCGCCAAGGTGGTTAAAAATCTCCTTGGTGGCCGGGCCCCGGGGGTGGATGAGATTCGCCCTGAGTACCTCAAGGCCCTGGATGTTGTTGGGTTGTCATGGTTGACACGCTTCTGCAACATTGCGTGGAGGTCGGGGGCAGTGCCTTTGGCATGGCAAACCGGGGTGGTGGTTCCTCTCTTCAAAAAAGGGGACCGGAGGGTGTGCTCCAACTTTAGAGGGATCACACTCCTCAGCCTCCCTGGGAAGGTCTATGCCAAGGTACTGGAGAGGAGAGTCCGGCCGTTGGTCGAACCTCGGATTCAGGAGGAGCAATGTGGTTTTCGTCCTGGCCGTGGCACATCGGACCAGCTCTTTATCCTCTCGAGAATTCTTGAGGGTTCGTGGGAGTTTGCCCAACCAGTTTACATGTGTTTTGTGGACTTGGAGAAGGCATTTGACCACGTCCCTCGTGGATTTTTGTGGGGGATGCTTTGGGAGTATGGGGTATCAGGCTTGTTGTTACGAGCTATTCGGTCTCTGTACGACCATTGTGAGAGTTTGGTTCGTATTGCCAACACTCGGTCAGAGTCATTCCCAGTGAGAGTTGGACTCCGCCAGGGCTGCCCTTTGTCACCGATCCTGTTCATAATTTTTATGGACAGGATTTCTAGGCGCAGCCAGGGAATGGAGGGTGTCATGCTTGGTGACCACAGGATCTCATCTCTGTTGTTTGCAGATGATGTTGTCCTGTTGGCTTCATCCAGCAATGACCTACAGCTCTTGCTGGGACGGTTTGCCGCTGAGTGTGAAGCGGCTGGGATGAGAATCAGCACCTCCAGGTCCGAGTCCATGGTCCTCAGCCGGAAAAAGGTGGATTGTCCTCTCCGGGTTGGGGACAGGCTCCTGCCCCAAGTGGAGGAGTTTAAGTATCTTGGGGTCTTGTTCACGAGTGAGGGGAAAATGGAGCGAGAGATCGACAGACGGATTGGAGCAGCATCTGCAGTGATGCGGACGTTGTACCGGTCTGTTGTGGTGAAGAGGGAGCTTAGTTCTAAGGCAAAACTGTCGATTTACCAGTCAATCTACGTTCCTACTCTCACCTATGGTCACGAGCTTTGGGTAATGACCGAAAGAACGAGATCGCGGATACAAGCGGCTGAAATGAGCTTTCTCCGTAGGATTGCTGGACTCACCCTCAGAGATAGGGTGAGGAGCTCAGTCATCCGGGAGAGGCTCAGAGTAGAACCGCTGCTCCTCCACATTGAAAGGAGTCAGTTGAGGTGGTATGGGCATCTGATTAGGATGCCTCCTGGACGCCTCCCACTTGAGGTGTTTCAGGTACGTCCCACTGGGAGGAGACCCCGGGGCAGACCCAGGACTCGGTGGAGAGACTATGTCTCCCAGCTGGTCTGGGAACGCCTTGGTCTCCCCTCTGAAGAGCTGGAGAAGGTGGCTGGGGAGAGGGAAGTCTGGGCTTCTCTGCTTGAACTGCTGCCTCTGCGACCCGGACCTCCGGAAAAGTGGTAGAAGATGGATGGATGGATGGATGGATATTTGTGACTTTTTTCTTATAAATTTGTAAGATTTTTCTCATTAATTTGCAGATTATTTTATAATAAATTTGCAACGTTTGTAATATAAATTTGCATTTTTTTTTCTTGTAAATTGGTAACACTTATCATTAATTGAGTAATATTCCTCAAATATGACTTCCGGTTATGGCGGCCATGTAGGAAGACGTGTTTCACACTGCTCTGCTCCTAAAAATAAAAAGTTTACTAAAACTCTCTTAATGGGAACAAAAACCTATCCCAGCGTTTAGGCGCAGATATGGTAAAGACCAAGGCTGGGAAATTAGGCGGAGGAAAAAGCAATTCGACAAAACAATCCAAACTAACAAACTTCCACGCTCGTGGCAAAGCAGAAAAAACTCCAGAGACGATGGCAGAGGATGTAGCCAGCGGCGATGCGGGAGCTGCTGAAAAGGGGACAAATGCAGTGCTCATTGTCATCAACTCCATGAGAACAGACTTTTCGTCTAATTTTGATGGAATTATAGCAGCGATAGAAGGAATGAGAAAGGAAATAAGCGACTGTATGGAACGAGTATCGCAGGCGGAGCTCAGAATTTCAAGCGCTGAAGATGACGTCACCAGCCTACAATCAAAGTTGCAAACACTGGAATTAAAATGGAAACGTCTGGAAGATAACGTCTTGGACTTGGAATCCCGCTCGCGACGGAATAATTTGAGGCTGGTGGGCCTCCTGGAGGGAGTGGAGGGACGGGACCCATGTTCCTTTTTGGAAAAGTGGATTCCAGAAGCGCTGAACAACGCGGATCTGCAGTCATCGGTTGTCTTAGAGAGTGCTCACCGAATCGGCCCACCGACAGATAATAAGACACCACCAAGGACGCTGATTATGAAGTTCCTCAACTACAGGGACAAGATGACGGTCACCAACGCAACGCGAGCTAAAGGGGAAATTAAATACCAGGATCAACAGGTGCGGTTCTACCCAGATTTGGCCACAGGAATTCAACAATTAAGGAGGCAGTTCGACCCCACCCGCAAAGAGCTGCGCAACCTCGGGATTCGTCACGGAGTGATTCATCCGGCAAGACTGCTGGTCACATATAAAGGGAGAACCCACACCTTCAAAACCCCTCAAGAGGCGCAGGAGTTCATTAAGCAGATCCAAAAGGAGACTGGTGAGAGCTAAGCATGAACATGACAAAGGTAGAACATTTAAGCATTTGTACAGGCATCTTATTGATCTGAAACATATAACATGTCTACAAAATACAGACTGTATTAAAAAAAAAAGCTATGATGTACAAAGTTGCTATAAAACTTTGACATTATGTTGAAAAAAACTACAGAAGAGAGTTAATGTCATTAAAAATAGTAGTAGAGTCAGGGTGATTGAGAGGAGAAAGAGAGAGTAGTTTGACTGATCCTCGCAGGTGTGGAACAGTCACTAGCTATAACGGGAGATGGGGGGATTACCACGAATGTGGGGAAAGGGAATTTGTTTTTGTGTAGTTTGTAGGATGAATGTTCAATCATCCATGTTTTTGCTTCTCTGTATGAGAATGTTCATATTGCAAGGTAATCTCAAACTCCTTATTGATCACAGATCAAAGCGTTAATCTTAATTCAACTTCATGGAATTGCAGAGGTCTACAAAATCTAAAAAAAAAACTTAAACAAGTTATGAATAAAATAAAAGACATAGAGTCAAAAACTGTATTTTTACAAGAAACTCATCTAATAGAGGAGGATGTAAAAAGAATTAGGAGAAGATGGCAAGGTAACGTGTTCACCTCATCATTTTCATCCCGAGCTAGGGGAGTTATGATTCTCATACATAAAACAATCCCATTTCAAGTGAAAAATGTAATTGGAGACAGACTTGGAAGATATCTAATCATCCAAGGATCTTTGTTATTAGAAAATATAAATCTGGTGAACTTGTACGGCCCCAATATTGATGATCAAAACTTCTTTGTTAATTTATTCCTTACTTTATCATCACTTGCAGGGCAACAGGGAGTGTGCATTTATATTAACAAGGCTTGGTGCACGAACTCTGTCACTGTTGAAAGATACTGCTCAGCTAACCTGGAGTTTCTCATGGTTAAATGTAGACCTTTCTATCTGCCACGCGAGTTCACTTGTACCATCATAACAGCCGCTTACATTTCTCCGGATGCTAATGCTAAGCTTGCTATGAAAGAACTGCATGCAGCTATTAGCAAACAACAATAATAAACTAGACTGGTCACACAATACTGACGCACTCTACAAGAAGGGACAGCGCAGGCTGTTCCTGCTGAGGAGACTCAGGTCTTTTGGTGTACAAGGGGCGCTGCTGAAGTCATTCTATGACACGGTGGTGGCATCAGCCATCACTTTTGGAGTGGTCTGCTGGGGCAGTGGCATTACTGCAGCCGATAGGAAGAGACTGAACAAACTGATTAAGAAAGCTAGCTCTGTCCTGGGGCAACGCCTTGATCCGATGGAGGAGATAGGAGAGAGAAGGACGGTGGCTAAACTGTCATCTCTGCTGGAGTCCGAGTTCCACCCTATGCAGGACATACTGGATGCACTGAGGAGCTCATTTAGCAGCAGACTACATCATCCCAGGTGCACAACCGAGAGGTTTCGTAGGTCCTTCCTACCAACGGCTGTCAGACTGTACAACCTAAGCAGGGCTGCTCGCAGAGATAGCAAAAAGACGTAACAAACTAATAGTTTTCTGAATGCAAAAGATGCAATAGACTTACACAATGGTCCTCTCCGGCATACAACTAGGAACATACCGGTCGCTATGGAGGGTGAGAATATGTATGGGCACATAATCATACCATGTAGGATAACTAAATAGACGGTTATGCTGTTTCATCCCACCTAGCAACAATGCTCTGCACTGTGTGTGTTTATATATTTACATATTTATTCCATCTAGCTACAATGCTCTGCACTGGGTGTGTTTATATTTATATATCTATATATTTATTCCATCTAGCTACAATGCTCAGCACTGGGTGTGTTTATATTTATATATCTATATATTTATTCCATCTAGCTACAATGCTCCGCACTGTGTTTTTATATATCTACATATTATTCCATCTAGCTACATTGCTCCGCACTGTGTGTGTTTATATACTTGCATATTTATTCCACCTAGCTGCAATGCTCCGTACTGTGGGTGTTTATATATTTACATATTTATTCCATCTAGCTACAATGCTCTGCACTGTGTGTTCATATATTCATATATTTATTCCATCCAGCTACAATGCTCTGCACTGTGTGTCTGTGTGTGTGTGTGTGTATATATATATTTTATAGTAATATGTACATATGTAGTATATTAGCTGCTCTTGCTTGCTTGTTTTTTTTCTTGCCTTCTGATTGTTGCTCTGAGTGTTGCTATCCCTGTGCTGTTGCAATCCTGGAATTTCCCCGTTGTGGGACTAATAAAGGCTTATCTTATCTTATCTTATCTTACAAACTGCACACCCAGAGGCAGCATTTATTGTGGCGGGTGATTTTAACCACTCTAACCTCAAGACAGTGCTTCCTAAATTCTACCAGCATGTCTCCTGTCACACAAGAGGGGACAAAACATTGGACCATGTTTACACCAATATTGTGGAAGCCTACACAGCAACTCCCCTAACCCTAACCCTAACCCCCACCTAGGTCAGTCTGATCACTTATCTTTGTTCCTTACCCCCAAGTATGTACCGCTCATCAACCGGGTGAAGCCATCAGTGAGGACCATCAAAGTGTGGCCAGAGGGGGTTGACTCTGTACTCCAGGAGAAGTTTAGGAACACAGACTGGAGTATGTTCACCTCTCAGGCTACCTGTGGCTCCCACATAAACATCAACTCTTACACCCACTCAGTCCTGGACCATATCAACACCACTATTGACAGTGTCACCACGGAAAGACAGATCACCACGTACCCAAATCAGAAGCCGTGGATGAACAGAGAAGTGCGGTTTCTGCTAAAAGCACGTAACAATGCCTTTAGATCTGGTGATGCACAGGCCTACAGTTCATCCAGGGCAGATCTGAAGAGGGGCATCAAGAAGGCCAAGCACAGCTACAAGCAGAAGGTGGAGGAACATTTTGGGGACTCTGACCCCCGACGCATGTGGCAGGGCATTCAAGCTATCTCTGATTATAAGCCCAGCAACTCCATACCTATAGCCATGACTGTGCCCTTTCTCAATGAGCTAAATAACTTCTATGCTCGTTTTGACAAGGACAATAACGAAAAAAACATCAATTTCCCACCCTCTGATGACCTCCACCCCCTCACACTCACCCACACCGACGTCCGTAACGCACTGAGTCATGTCAACGTACGTAAGGCTGCTGGCCCTGACGGCATTCCTGGGTGTGTGCTGAGGGCATGCACTGAGCAGCTGGCAGGGGTCTTCACAGACATCTTCAATCTGTTCCTGGTCCAGGCCATGGTACCAGCGTGCTTCAAGACCACTTCAATAGTACCAGTCCCGAAACATTCAACACCATCGTGCCTAAATGACTATCGCCCTGTGGCACTGATGCCCAAAGTCATGAAGTGCTTTGATCGTCTGGTCTTGGCACAGCTCAAAAAAGGCCTGCCCCCTACACTGGACCCTCATCAGTTCGCCTACCGGAGCAACAGGAGTACAGAGGATGCGGTTTCTACAGCGCTGCACTATGTACTCTCACACCTGGATGACAAGAACACCTACGCAAGAATGCTGTTTGTTGACTTCAGCTCAGCATTCAACACAGCATTCAATTTGCAGGTCTTCTTTCCAATAATTCAGTCTTTTCTGTGAGTTTTCACTTGAGAATAGTGTCAAGGAGTTATAAAACTCTGAAATAATACCCTTTCTCTTACTATCTTTCATCAAAATTTTTTCCAATGATGAATAAGTAGGTCGGGTGAGAGCATTATTTTGATTTGATCGAATAAAATTTCTAAGCTGAAGATATTTAAAAAAAAATGTGTTCTATTAAGATTGAATTTAATCCTCAGTTCTTCAAAAGACATTATGTTATCTGAACGTGAAAAATATAAGTCTTGAATCTTTTGAATCCCTTTTAAATTCCATACTTTAAATACAGCATCCGCTCTCCCTGGTGTAAAATATTGATTACCCCATATTGGGCTAAATTGTGACAGTGAGTGTGGTTCTTTGAAATATTTTTTGGTTTCACACCATATTTTGATCATGTGCCTTACAATAGGATTTTTAACTTGTTTCTGTAATTTTTTAGCCGAGTCTGAGTATATGAATAAGGGAAGAGGTAGAGGTAAATTGTATGATTCCATTTCAGTCCAGTGAGGAGGATCATTTGATGAAAAATAATATGTCATAGACCTCAGTTGTGCTGACCAGTAATACAACATAAAGTTTGGACATTTCAGACCTCCATGATCAAATGGTAAATATAGTAAGGGCAAACGTAATCTAGCCTTGCTATTGTTCCATATAAATTCTACTAACTTTTTTTTAAATTCTTGAGAATAGATCTGAAGGTGGTGGTAAAGGAATGTTTTGAAATAAAGTATTTGGGGTAAGATATTACTTTTAAGTATATTAATTCTCCCGATCATCGACATTGGTAGTGACATCCATCTCTGAAGCAACTCATTAATATCTGTCATTAAGGCTTCATAGTTGGCACTGGCAACTGATTCTAACTTAGGCACAATTTGGATTCCTAAATATTTAAACTGATTTACAACATTGAATTGATTTACCTCAGGGTCTGGGTAATTTCTCTGGGTCTCATTTAGCATTAATATTGAAGATTTAGTTTTATCAATTTTATATCCTGATATTTCCCCAAAATTCTTTATTAAATTCAACAAGGTCAGAATTGATTTTTTGAGATTCGACATAAACAAAATTATGTCATCAGCGTACAGGGAGATTTTATGTTCTGTTGGTCCTACTTTAATTCCATATATTTGTGGATGTAAACGTACCGCCATCGCTAAAGGTTCAATTGCCATAGTAAACAGTAAAGGTGAAAGTGGACAGCCTTGTCGACATCCTCTATTGATTTTTATTGATTTTGAGATATTGCTATTTGTTAGGATTTCTGCTGTAGCATTATTGTATATTATCTGGACCCATTTTATGAAATTATTTCCAAGTCCAAACTTTTGTAAAACTTCAAAAAGAAAGGGCCATTCGACCCTATCAAAGGCCTTTTCAGCGTCCAATGATAGGAGAGCTGTATCCGGTGCTTCTTTATTAGAGTAAATAATATTAAATAGTCTTCTTACATTATGGAAGCCTTGTCTTCCCTTTATAAAGCCATTCTGATCTCGGTTAATAATATTTGGTAATATTTCTTGTAGTCGTCTTGCTAAAATTTTACAGATTATCTTAAGGTCTGCATTTAATAGACTTATTGGTCTTATGTTTTCACATTTATTAGGGGGTTTACCTGGTTTTGGCAACAGTATAATTCAGAATCAGAATCAGAATCAGATTTATTGCCATTGTTCATGTGATACACAAACTAGGAATTTGTCTTGGTGCCATGCTGCAACATTAAAAACATAATGAGAAAAAGGGATAAACTAAAAAACTAAAGGACTAGAAACGTGCAATAAGTGTAGAAAAATAAGTAATAATAAGTAATAATAATAATAATAATACTAGTAATAATGAGTAGTACTAGTCAAGGCAGTTTTAAAAAATTAGCATGTAGCAGATAATGTGAAGTACCACATAGTGCAGTCAATAATGCAACAGAAAAACAGTGATGATTGACATGAGTCTGGTTGAGCTGCTGTACATAGTGCACGAGAGTCAAAAGTCACTTAGTGTTCAGCAGTCTGATGGCAGAGGGGAAAAAGCTGTTCATGTGCCGGGAGGTTTTAGTCCGAATGGACCGAAGCCTTCTACCTGAGGGGAGGGGGGCAAACAGCACGTGACCAGGATGTGAAGGATCGGCTATGATCCGGCCTGCACGCCTCCGGGTCCTGGAGATGTACAGGTCCTGGAGAGATGGGACCTTGTAGCCGATCACCTTCTCAGCAGTGCGCACGACGCGCTGCAGCCTTAGTCTGTCCCTGGCAGTGGCTCCTGCGTACCACATGGTTATGGAGGAGGTGAGGATGGACTCGATGATGGCCGTGTAGAACTGCACTAACATCTTGGTGGGTAGCTTGAGCTTCCTCAGCTGCCGCAGAAAGAACATCCTCTGCTGGGCCTTTTTGATGAGGGAGCTGATGGTTGGCTCCCATTTGAGGTCTCGGGTGATGGTGGTGCCCAAGAAGCGGAAGGAATCTGCAAAGGTGATGGGAGAGCCTGTGATGGTGAGGGGGGGCAGGGGGGATGTGACTTTCCTGAAGTCCACAATCATCTCCGCTGTCTTCAGAGCATTCAGCTGCAGGTTGTTGTGGCTGCACCAGGACACCAGCTGGGCCACCTCTTCCCTGTAGGCGGACTCGTCGCCGTTGGAGATGAGCCCGATGAGGGTGGTGTCGTCCGCAAACAAAAATTAAGGCATTATTCATGTATGGTGGTAAATTACTATTTTGAAATGCTTCTAAAACCATTTCCAAAAATGGTCTTATTAATTTATTCTTAAATTTTTTATAGAGGTCAACTGGAAGACCATCAGGTCCCGCACTTTTTCGTGATTTCATATTATCAATGGCTAGCCCAACTTCTTCTTGACTAATTTTTGACTCCAGTATCTCCCTATTTTCATTTGGAATACATGGTATAGATAATCCGTCCAAAAACCCATTTAGTTTTGTTAAGTCAGTTTCATATTTTGTATCATATAATTTTTCATAATAATCTCTGAAGGCACTATTAATTTCTAAAGGATCTACAACTGCCTGTCTGTTACTTATAATACTGGTAATTGGTGTTTTAAATTCTAATTGTTTAATCTGCCATGCCAATAATTTTCCTGATTTTTCACCTTATTCATAAAAAGGTTTGCTTCAATCTTAGAAGACTTGAGGCAGCTCTATTCGCTGATTTTTTGTCATATTCAGCTCTCAGAATCAGTAATTCATTTTCTAATTTTGGATTACTTCCTGCATACACTTTTTCTTGAAGAATTTTTTTATTTTACGTTCCAATTGGACTCTCTCCTCTCGAGTCTTCCTAGATTTTGAACCTGTATAACTAATAATGTGCCCCCTAATAAAAGTTTTAAAAGCTTCCCACTTTATATATGCTGATGTTTGTGTAGTATTGATATCAAAGAACTCATCTATCTGTTTTTCTATGTACTTAACGAATTCTTCATCCTGAAGCCATTTATGCTGAAATTGCCACCTACCTGGAACCTTTGTCAATTTCTTATCTCCATATATTAGACAGCAGGGTGCATGATCAGATATCACGATGTTATCGTAGAAACAATTTTGAATCTTCGACCTTAATTCTGTGGAGATCAAAAAATAGTCAATACGTGAAAATGTCTTGTAGGTATTAGAATAGCAAGAATAGGCTTTGACTTGTGGTTTCATTTCTCTCCATATATCTAGTAATCTCAATTCTTTCATAAAGTGATTAATGGTCATCCTACATCCATTGTGCGTACAATCCTGTCCTGTTGATCTATCTATACTGGGATTCAATGTACAATTAAAATCCCTGCTATTATATATTGCCCTGTGAGTGATGCTAAAGTAAGAAATAAATTATCAAAGAGGTTTTGATCATCTATATTGGGACCATATAGGTTCACCAGATTTATATTTTCTAATAACAAATATCCTTGGATGATTTTTTTTTTTTTTTGTTACTTATTTTTACCCGTAGGTAGATTTGGTTTGCAGTCTGGTGACAAGCCACCGGCTGCCGGTCGCTGCGTGCGCGAGCGCCCTAAACCTACATGTTTTTTGGTATGCGGGAGGAAACCGGAGAAATCCTGGAGTAAACCCACGCAACACAGGGAGAACATGCAAACTCCACACAGCTCACTGTTGGTCGGGAGCCGGAATCAAACCCATGATCTCATGATCCCCGCGATCCCCCGGCCAAAGGTAAACTGTGCTGCCACAGTGCTAAACCACTGCGCCACTGTGCAGCCGTGATTAGATATCTTCCCAATTTATCTCCAATTACATTTTTCACTTGCAATGGAACTGTTTTATGTATGAGAGTCATAACTCCCCTGGCTCGGGATGAAAATGATGAGGTGAACACACTTCCCTGCCATCTCCTCCTTATTCTTTTTACATCCTCCTCTATTAGATGAGTTTCTTGTAAAAACACAATTTTTGAGCCTATGTCTTTTATTTTATTCAAAACTTGTTTCAGTTTTTTTTAGGTTTTGTAGACCTCTGCAATTCCATGATGTTAAATTAAGATTAACGCTTTGGTCTATTATCGATAAAGAGTTTGAGATTACCTTACAAAATAAGCATGCTCATACAGAGAAGCAAAAACATGAATGGTTGAACATTCATCCCACAAACTACACAAAAACAAATTCCCCCTCCCCACATTAGTGGTAATCCCCCCAAAATAAAAAAAAAAATTCCGTCTCCCGTTATAGCCTGAATCTGCTCCTCCCCCGTGAGGTTCAGTCAAACCACTCTCTCTTTCTCCTCTCAATCACCCTGACTCTGCTACTTTTAATGACATGACAATAACTCTCTTCTGTAGTTTTTCCAACTTAACTCCAAAATTTTATAGCAACTTTGTACATCATAGTTGTTTTTTTTAATATAATACAATCTATATTTTGTAGACTTGCTATATGTTTCAAATCAGTCAGATACTTGTACACATGCTTAAATATTCTACCTTTATATCTTGTTCTTGCTTCATGCTTAGCTCTCGCCAGTCTCTCCTTGAATCTGCTTAATGAGTTCCTACGCCTCCTGAGGGGTCTTGAAGATATGAGTTCTCCCTTTATATGTGACCAGCAGTCTTGCAGGTTGAATCACTCCATGATGAATCCTGAGGCTACGTAGCTCTTTACGGGTGGGGTCAAACTGTTTCCTTAATTGCTGGATTCCTGTGGCCAAATCTGAGTAGAACCGCACGTGTTGATCCTGGTATTTGATTTCTCCTTTAGTACGCACCACGTTGGAGACCGTCATCTTGTCTTTGTAGTTAAGGAACCTCATAATCAGCGTCCTCGGTGATGTCTTCTTATCTCTCGGTGGACCAATTCGGTGTGCGCTCTCCAAGACGACTGATGACTGTAGATCTGCGTTGTTCAGCGCCTCTGGAATCCACTTTTCCAAAAAGGAACATGCATCCTGTTCCTCCGCCCCCTCCGGAAGGCCCACTAGCCTTAAATTATTCCATCTCGACCGGGATTCTAATTCCAAGACGTTATCTTCCAGACGTTTATTTTTTAATTCCAATGTTTGGACCTTTAATTGTAGGCTGGTGACGTCATCTTCAGCGTTGGAGATCCGGAGCTCTGCCTGCGATATTCGCTCCATACAGTCGCTTATTTCTTTTCTCATGCCTTCTATCGCTGCTATAATCCCGTCAAACTTAGACGAAAAGTCTGCTCTCATAGCGCCAATAGCAGCAAGGACCGCGTTCGTTCCTTCGGCAGCCACCGCTCCGCTGCTAGCTCCGTCCTCAGCCATGGTCCCTGGAGATTTTCCTGCTTCGTCACTAGCGTGGAAGTCTGTTAAGTTGGATTGTCTCGACGAATCAGTTTTTCCTCCGCCTGATTTCACAGCCTTGGTTTTTACCATATCTGCGCTTAAACGCTAGGATAGGTTTTTGCTCCAATTGAGAGAGTTTTAGCCTATTTTTTTTATTAGGAGCAGAGCGAAACACGTCCTTCTCCGTGGCCGCCATAACCAGAAGTCTGCATGTTGCTAAGTGATAAAAACTCTAAAGGAAGTGTTGCATCTAAAATACCTTAAACCCCAGTTCTTTGATACGACGGCCAAATAACCAGGCTGAGAGATGAAGTATACTTTCACTTATTTACTGAAAGTGAGATATGGATTACAAGCAGTGCTGGAACACAGCTCTTTAGGCCCAAAAAGTGGGCCCTATAGTTTTTATAAAGCTTAACCCCTCCCCTCCCTCGTGCGGGAGGGGGGGTACCTCAATCGTATCAGTACACTTCCGCATATGTGTCAGCTGGGCTGTGTGCAGAACTGATTCTAACTGATTTCAGCAAATGAATTATAGGATGTAAACTAAACTCTGCAGTGTATCGTGTGAAGCAAGCAGATAAAGAAGGGTGAGAAAGACAGAGCAATCCTGTCACTTTACCGACAGAAGTCAGTATTTCTCCAAATGATGAGGTGAGGAGAAAACCTGTAGACAGGAAGGCTGAATATTTGCTGCTGTGTCTTAGTTGTTGGACTCTTTTGTCTTTTAATTTTTTTTAAAATTTTTTCTTTAACATTCTACCTGCTTTTTTTTCCCATAATTTTCATTTACGCTATTTTTACAAAGGCTTCATATGTGTTCTGTTTATACTCATAACCAGTAGCCGATTTGAGGTGGGGCTGCTGCCCCTCTTGTTAGCTAAATGCCCCCCATCCCCATCAAGACTGTAAGGATAGTATGAAAGAATGTCAGAATATAGTTGTAAAAATGCAAGAAAAATATGGAAAATTTATGAGAAAAAGGATTCAAATTTATTGTAAAAAGTTTACATTTATGGGTACATAGTTGTAATTTTGTGTAGAAAAAAACTTATCACAAAAAAGTGGGAAATTTATTATCAAAACCTACTCATTTTATTTTAAGTTGCTAATTTGACGGAAAAAAAGTAATACATTTTCAACAAAAGTTAAGTTTAAATGAAAAACATAATTTGTTCTCATAAATTTACTATTTTTTTCTCATAAACATGATTTTTTTTTTCAAAAATCTGTGACAGTTTTCTTATAATTTGGTAACTTTTTCCCATCAAAATTTGTTTTTCTTTCAAGTTAACTTGTAACAATTTTGTCGTGAATATGACTTTTTGTCTTGCAAATTTGGAACTTTTTCCCACAAATTTGTGACATTTTTTTCATTAGTTGGCAACTATTTTCTCATGAATTTGACTTTTTTTTCCTCTAAAACTTGCAACTTTTTCCCCATACATGTTCAACTTTTGTCTTATAAATTTGTAACTTTTTAAAATTGTGGATTCACTTCTATCATCACATTTTTGCTACTTTATTCTTTCAAATTTGTACTTAATTTACATTCATATCCTTGTCTGTATGTTAAATTTGTGGATACCTCTACATCACCTTCTTGTTAAAAAATAAAAAATGGTCTGCTGTTTATAGCACTGTAGAGCAAGAAAAACCAGAAAATCCTCAAATAAGATAAGATAAGATAAACGTTATTGTCCCTCAAGGGGAAATTTGTCTTGGGCTTGTCACCCGTGCTGCAACCACACAATCCACACATACACAATGGATGTAGTACATAATAAATGAAATAAAACCCAATAAATAATCCAAGTACATACATACATAAATATATAACAGCAGTCATTAAGAACAGGAGTTATAAGTGTCCCTGACCTATTTATCTGAGTTTAAAAGTTTTACTGACGTCGGGATAAATGAGTTCTTGTATCTATTGAAGCTGCACTTGGGGACTCTGTATCTCCTCCCTGAGGGCAGCTGCACATATTCATCGTTTAGTACATGGCTCATGTCACTGATTATTTTTTGAGCTTGTCTACAGGCTGCCTGGTGGTGTAAGATCTGCATGGGTAAATACTCTTTAACTCCAACAATTTTCCATGCTGTATGAATTAAACACAACACTCTGTTCTTTAGTTTCACAGAAAGGTTGCCAAACCAAGCTGTAATGCTGTATCTAATACAGCTCTCCAACACAGCCTGGTAAAATAATAGCATAATCCTGTACATTAAAATAACTGTACATTGGTTTATTAGTTAATCAAGAATTGCTCAAGATAAAACTTGCAGCTTTTCTGTATAACATAAGATAAGATAAGCCTTTATTAGTCCCACAATGGGGAAATTCCAAGATTGCAACAGCACAGGGATAGCAACACTCAGAGCAACAATCAAGAAGACAAGAAAAACAAGAGCAGCAAATGTACATATGTACATATAAATATATAAACACAAAGTGCGGAGTATTGTAGCTAGATGGAATAAATATATAAATATATGTACACACAGTGCGGAGCATTGTAGCTAGATGGAATAAACAGCATAACCATCTACTTAGTTATCCTACATAGTATGAATATGTACCCATACATATTGTCACCCTCCGTAGTGACCAATATTGTCCTAGTTGTATACTGGAGGGGACCATTGTGTAAGTCTATTGCATCTTTTGCATTCAATACTATTAGGTCGTCACGTTTTGTTTGCTATCTCTGCGAGCAGCCCTACTTAGGTTATACAGTCTGACAGCAGTAGGTGGGAAGGACCTGCGAAACCTCTCGGTTGCGCACCTAGGATGATGTAGTCTGCTGCTAAATGAGCTCCTCAGTGCGTTCAGTATGTCCTGCATAGGGTGGGACTCGGACTCCAGCAGAGATGACAGTTTAGCCACCATCCTTCTCTCTCCTATCTCCTCCACTGGATAAAGGCGCTGCCCCAGGACAGAGCTAGCTTTCTTGATTAGTTTGTTCAGTCTCTTCCTATCAGCTGCAGTAATGCCACTGCCCCAGCAGACCACTCCAAAAGTGATGGCTGATGCCACCACCGTGTTGCAGAATGTCTTCAGCAGCGCCCCTTGTACACCAAAAGACCTGAGTCTCCTCAGTAGGAACAGCCTGCGCTGTCCCTTCTTGTAGAGTGTGTCGGTATTGTGTGACCAGTCTAGTTTATTGTTCAGATGAACACCCAGGTACTTGTAGGATGTCACCATCTCAATGTCTGTTCCCTGTATGTTTACTGGTGCTGTGAGGGGTTGTCCTTGCCTGTGACAGTCCACCACCAGCTCCTTAGTTTTCCTCGCGTTGATCTGGAAGCAGTTCCAATGGCACTAGTCCACAAAGTCCTGGATAAGTCCTCTGTACTCAGCTTCATCTCCGCTGGAGATGAGGTCGACGATCGCAGAGTCATCAGAGAACTTCTGTAGATGACAGTGTGTTGTCTTGTGTGAGAAGTCCGCAGTATAAAGGGTGAACAGGAAGGGAGCCAAAACCATTCCCTGGGGGGCCCCTGTGCTACCGATGATCGTGTCGGACACACAGTCCCTGGTTCTTACAAACTGAGGCCGGTTAGTGAGGTAGTCCAGGATCCATGATGACAGGTGCTGGTCCACCCCTGCGCACAGCAGCTTGTCCTTCAGGATCATCGGTTGGATGGTATTGAAAACACTGGAGAAGTCAAAGAACCTGACCGCATTCCCGGGCTTCTCCAGGTGGGACAGAGAACGGTGAAGGAGGAAGTTCACCGCATCCTCCACCCCAATGCCATGCTGGTAGGCGAACTGGAGTGGATCCATCGCTGGTCCCACCAGGGGGCGGAGGTGAGCAAGGAGCAGTCTCTCCAGGGTCTTCATCATGTGAGACGTCAGGGCCACTGGTCTGTAGCTGTTCAGGTCCTTGGGGTGGGAAGTCTTTGGTACAGGTACCACACAAGATGTTTTCCACAACTGTGGTACCCTCCCCAGCTTCAGGCTCAGGTTGAAGATGAACTCCACAATCCCACACAGCTGGTCTGCACAGGACTTGAGGAGCTTTGCGCTGATGCCGTCCGGTCCCGACGCCTTCCTCGCTTTGATCTTCCTCAGCTCCGTCCTCACCTGAGTCTTAGTGAGGGTCAGGTTGGGGGGCTGTGTGCTGGGAGTGGGGGGGGTGTTGGTGGAGTGGGGTGTGGGCAGCAGGACTCGATGTCTTTAGAGGCAGCAGTGGTTGTTGTGCTGTTGGGGGGGAGGGCGGTTGGTCAAACCTATTAAAAAACAGGTTCAGGTTGTTTACCCACTCCCTGCCCCCCGTGGCCTGGGGGGAGGTATTCTGGAGCCCAGAGATGGTTTTAAGGTTTCTCCAGACCCCACCGATGTTGCTCTGTTGCAGCTTGTCCTCCATCTTTTTCCTGAAGCTGTCCTTGCCTTCTCTGATCTTCCTCTTCAGCTCCCTCTGTACTGACTTCAGCATCTCCGTGTTCCCCGACCTGAAGATCCTCTTCTTCTCTCTCAGAAGTGTTTTTATCTCAGGGTTGATCCAGGGTTTGTTGTTCAAGCAACACTGTATGGTCTTGGTGGGTACGGTGTTGTCCACACAGAAGCTGATCTAGTCCGTGATGGTGTGAGTGAGGCCATCGATGTCCTCACCATGTGGATCGCAGAGCTGCTCCCAGGCAGTGGCTTCAAAACAGTCTTTTAGAGCGTCCATTGCCTCCTCAGACCATAACTTCACTGTGCGCATGACCGGAGGTTGTCTGTGTACTAGGGGTTTGTACACCGGCCGGAGATGAACCAAGTTGTGAGCCGATGTCCCGAGTGGGAGGAGTGGTGATGAGGTGTACGCCTCCTTAGTGTTTGCGTAGAATAAGTCCAGTGTTTTATTGTCTCTAGTGTGGCATGTGACATACTGGGTGAACGTGGGTAGAATGGGAGACAGTGAAACATGGTTGAAATCGCCTGAGATGAGGAGAAGAACATCTGGGTGTTCTGTCTGCAGCCTGCTGGTTACTGAGTATCCAGTTTTATCCAGCTCTGGGTTATTGATTATTCTGTTAATCTTCTCTGTTACTGTTAGAAATTTCACTAAATGTCTGATATGTTTAAATAAACTAAACACAAAGTTTCTGATAGAATATATTAGTATAGCTCTATAGTATCTTTATTCTCAAATAAAAAAAATACTGGCGGCTGCCAGTTTTGTTTTGTTTTTTGTTACTTATTTGTACCCGTAGGTAGATTTGTTTTGCAGTCTGGTGACAAGCCACCAGCTGCCGGTCGCTGCATGTGCAAGCGCCCCATATCCCTAGATGCCCCCCCATCCCCATAAAGAGTGTAAGGATAGTATGAAAGAATGTCAGAATATAGTTGTAAAAATGCAAGAAAAATATGGAAAATTTATGAGAAAAAAGATTCACATTTATTGTAAACAGTTTACATTTATGGGTACATAGTTGTAATTTTGTGCAGAATAAAGTAACAAAGTTATCACAAAAAGTAGAAAATTTATAATCAGAACCATCTCACTTTATTTTAAGTTGCTAATTTGACCGAACAAAGATATAAATTTTCAACAAAAGTTAAGTTTAAATGAAAAACATAATTTGTTCTCATAAATTTGCTATTTTTTCTCATAAATGTGATTTTTTTTTCTCAAAAATTTGTAACATTTTTCATATAATTTGGTAACTTTTTTTCCCATCAAAACTTTGCTTTTCTTTCAAGTTAACTTGTAACAATTTTGTCACGAATATGACTTTTTTTCTTGTAAATTCGAAACTTTTTCCCACAAACTTGTGACATTTTTCTCATTAGTTGGCAACTATTTTCTCATGAATTTGACTTTTTTTTCCTCTAAAACTTGCAACTTTTTTCCCCATACATGTTCAACTTTTGTCTTATAAATTTGTGACTTTTTAAAATTGTGAATAACTCCTATTATCATATTGTAGCGTTGGGGCCATGTTAAGTGAATTTCCCAGCATGCTTTGCCAGATGAAAACGTTATGTGTGTGCAACCATGATGTAAACAGAGGTCTGTGAGAATGACCTCCCCTGCTCTGTGTACTAAGTTGCAAGTTGGGGGTTGGGGTGTACAAAATAAATCTGGTTGATCACAGCCATCTGCTCCATTTTCTTTGTGTGAACCTTGCAAACGTCACACTGGTGTCAGAAGTGGGATGGAGCAAATGGAAGCGATCAGAATGGAGATCCGGCAGCTGGAGCAGGCCATTGCTCAGCTGATGATGGACGATGAGACCGAGACATCACCACCGGGAGCCCGGAGCCGGGACGAACGAAGCAGTGGACCTGACGGGGCCAGCGCACCCCGCCTCCTGTCTTTTTCAAGACAGAGCGGGCAGAACAGAGCAAACGTTCCACCCTTCTCAGGACAGCACGGGCTGGCAACCCCACGGCGATCAAGGGTGGCGATCGATCAGGAAACGACCACCCCACCTGTTCGACAGCGGGCCAAGATTCCCCGTTTCAATGGCGAAGCCACATTAGATGACTACCTGACACAGGTCGAGCTGACTGCCGCGCTGAACGGCTGGTCACCAGAGGAAACCGCCGTACAGGTCGCGCTGGCCTTGGAAGGGAAAGCCCTCTGCACGCTCTCTGATCTCCGGCCCGAGGAGCACCACAGCTGGCCAGCACTACAAGGGGCGCTCCAGAGACGATTTGGGAGAATAGCGGACGCTGAGCACGCCCAAGAACAACTGACCCGCCGCCGCCGGAACCACCAGGAAAAATTAGGAGCCTATGCTGCAGACATATGGCTGTTAACCCGGCGCAGCTACCCAGATTTCGCGCCGGAGGCAGTAGAGAAGCTCGCCCTCCGGAGCTTCATCCAAGGTCTCCGCCCGGCCCAGCTCCAGAGCCACGTACGGCTCCACGCCGCGAGCGACTGGAAGACTGCAGTGGCAGAAGCAGAGCGGGCAGAGCCGCTAATAAATCGCACCGCTAAAGCAGCAACGCACAGCCGGAGAACCTACCAGGCTACGATGGAGAGCGAGGGGGAGGAGGAGGAATTACGGCAGACCACGGCGGCACGTCCACGGAGAAGATGGCCTCGGCGGCGCGAGGAAGGGTGCTTCCACTGCGGAGAGATGGGACACATCGCGCGATACTGCCCCGCACCCACCCCACGACAAACCGGCCCCTCGCCGGCGTTAAACTAGAGCGAGGTGGCGTGAACGGGGACAGGCCACCTCCAGCAGATGTTTCCCCCGAGGAGCCGGCACCGCGCGTGGGCCGAGTTGGACACTCTCCAGGGATCTATCTACGGTGCAGCTTGGGGGAAAACGTTGATCCGGGCCCTGATTGACACCGGCTCTACAATCTCCTTGGTTCGACCGGGCGTACTGCCGGGCACGAGCAAGACGGCTCCGCGGGGGTGGGAACCCACCGAGCGCTGCGTCACCACAGCTACCGGTGAGCGCGCCCGACTGAAGGGGCGGAGAGTGCTGGTGGTGGGGGTGGCCGGTCAGAACATAAGACACCCGTTCTGGCTGGCTGACATCCAAGACCCCTGTATTATTGGACTAGACCTGCTCACAGCCTGGCGTGCCAAGATCGACACCACCGGACCTTCCCTCCACCTGGGAAACCGGACCATCACGCTCCACAGCAGAACCCAGAGAAGGGACACGGGGGCCTGCGTGATCGGGGGATCGCCAAGACAGACCGGACCAGGCAGGCCACCGCGAGGACTGGACACGATGACGTCACCAGCGCGGACAGAGGGAGGATGAGCACACACAAGGACAGCAAGGGGAGGGGCCAACGTGTCAGCAGAGACGCAGCAGGCGGTGGAGGAATTATTTCAGCGGAGCTGCAGCGGGCTGGACCCGGAACAGAGATGCCAGCTGCGGGAGCTATTGGACTATTACGTGGGTGTTTTCGCCACGAAGGATGAGGAATGCAGCTGGACCGGGTTGGTGCAGCACGAGATCGACACCGGTGAGACCAGGCCGATTCGACTCCACCCACGCCGGCTGCCCTTTTCAAGGCGGGCAGCAGCAGAACAAAAAGTGCGAGAAATGCTGGAGGCAGATGTTATTGAGCCCTCCAGCAGCCCCTGGGCAGCGCCTGTGGTGCTGGTCAAGAAGAAGGACGGGTCGTGGCGGTTCTGTGTGGATTACCAACGCCTGAACGATGCCACCAGGAAAGATTCCTACCCCCTGCCCCGCATCGATGACACACTGGACCACATCGCCGGCTCCAGCTGGTTCAGCTCGCTGGATCTACGCAGCGGCTATTGGCAGGTAGAGCTGTCACCCGAGGCCCGCCAAAAAACAGCCTTCTCCATCGGGCAGGGACTGTACCAGTTTAAAGTGATGCCGTTTGGACTCTGCAACGCTCCGGCCACCTTTGAGCGCTTGATGGAGCGAGTGCTGGCTCACGTGCCCCGGAGCCGCTGCGTTGTTTACCTGGATGACCTGCTGGTGCATGCAGCTGATTTTGACAGCGCCCTGTCAAATCTCCGAGAGGTGCTGGGAGCCATCCAGCAGGTGGGGCTACGGTTACACCCTAAGAAATGCCACTTGTTCCGGCGGGAGACCACCTTTTTGGGCCACGTCGTCAGTGCAGCGGGGGTCGCCACCGACCCGGAAAAAGTGGCAACAGTGAGAGACTGGCCAGTGCCGCGGAACGTTGGAGAACTGAGGAGTTTTCTTGGATTGGCCTCCTATTATAGGAAGTTTGTGAAAGACTTCGCCACCATTGCCAGCCCGCTGCATCAGCTGACGCAGAAAGGACGCCCGTTCCAGTGGAGTGACAGCTGTGCTGCTGCTTTCTGCCAGCTTCGCGCAGCGCTCATCAGAGCCCCCGTCCTGCGGTATCCTGACCCGAGCCGCCCTTTCATCATGGACACGGACGCCAGCAACCAGGGCATCGGGGCGGTGCTATCCCAGGAGGGAGAACACGGAGAGCAGGCAGTCGCTTTCTTCAGCCGCACTCTCAGCAGAGCCGAGAGAAATTACTGTGTGACTCGCAGAGAGCTGCTGGCTGTCATTCAAGGACTGCGTCACTTCCGCCCGTATGTGTACGGGGGGAGGTTCCAGCTCAGGACGGACCACGCTTCCCTGACCTGGTTGTTAAATTTCAAAGAACCGGATGGACAGTTGGCGAGGTGGCTGGAGGCACTGCAGGATTATAATTTCCAGATTGTGCATCGGGCAGGCCGCCTCCATGCCAACGCTGACGCGCTGTCTCGGTGCCCCTGCGCGACAGAGGAGTGTCGTCACTGTCAACGGGCTGAAGATCGGGACCAAATCGCCCCACGGGCTGCCGCTCTCCGAGCCGCTGCGAGCAGGAATCACGCAGCGACGCACAGCCCCTCAGATGATCAGGCAGCTCTCCCCAGCGATGACGTCACAGAGGTTCTTGGCACGCAGCAGCTGCAGAGCGAGCAGGACAGAGACCCGGTCATTTCGCGGGTTCGGCAGTGGCTGGACGCAGGACAGCGGCCCGCCTGGGAGGTTGTGTCACCGCTGGACCCAGAGACTAAGGCCCTGCACTCCCAGTGGGCCAACCTCCGCTGTCATGAAGGCGTGGTGTATAGACAGTGGCAGACTCCAGCTGGGCAGCGGCACATTTGGCAGCTGCTGGTTCCTCGTCGATTCCAGCCCAAAGTACTCCAGCTGGTTCATGGGGCGTTAGGAGCAGGCCACTTCGGGGTGACAAAGACGCTGCAGCGCCTTCGGGCCCGGTTCTACTGGCCCGGCTGTCATCAGGACATGGAGCTCCACGTTCATCGCTGCGACACATGCACAGCTCAGAAGGGACCAACTCAGCGATCCCACGCTCCCCTGCAGCAGTACCGGGTGGGAGCACCGATGGAGCGAGTGGGAGTGGACATCCTGGGCCCTTTCCCGACCACGGACCGGGGGAACCGCTACGTGCTGGTCGCGATGGATTATTTCACTAAGTGGCCAGAGGCGTACGCGGTCCCGGACCAGAGCGCCGCTACGACGGCATCAAAGCTGGTGGATGAAATGTTCTGTCGGTTTGGCGCACCGGAGGAGCTGCACAGCGATCAGGGTCGGAACTTCGAGGCGGAGGTCTTCGGAGAGGTCTGCAAACGGCTGGGCATCCGGAAGACCCGGACCACCCCACTGCATCCACAGAGCGACGGCCTGGTCGAACGATTCAACCGGACCCTCACCACCCAGCTCGCTATCCTAGTGGACCAGCGACAGCGAGACTGGGACCTGCACCTGCCTTTTGTTTTGTGGGCGTACCGGACGGCTGCTCAGGAATCTACCCGGTGCACCCCTGCGGCGCTCATGTTTGGACGCGAGCTGCGCACACCGGTGGATTTGGTATTCGGTTGCCCCCCCGAGCCGGAGGTGGAAGGAAAACCCGGATTGGATTATTTTTTTTGTTTGAAAGAACGTCTCCACACAGTGCACGAGCTGGCTCGAGAGGCCCTGGCAGCAGCAGGGGGTCGGCAGAAGCGGGCATACGACTCCCGCTGCCAGGGGAGGGACTTTGCACTGGGAGATCGAGTCTGGGTTTTCTGCCCTGAGAGGAAGAGAGGACGATCACCGAAGCTGGCGAGCCAGTGGTCGGGGCCATGCGTGGTCCTGGAGAGACTGTCAGATGTGGTGTACAGGGTGAGGCTTAGAAAAAGGGACCGGGTTGTGGTCCTTCATCGTGACCGTCTTGCCCCGTATCGGCCATCTGCACCGCTGGTGGACGAACCAGAGCTTCCATCCCGGCCCGATACCCCGACCGAGACCCAGATGGACACTAGGGGGCCTGTACGTGTTGGCCACCGGCGCCGAAGACCGCCCCGACACCTGGATGAGTTTGTATTGGACTTTTAAATTGGACTTTAATTTTTCTGGGGACAGAAACCAGTCCGGGGGGGGCAGTGTAACGTTGGGGCCATGTTAAGTGAATTTCCCAGCATGCTTTGCCAGATGAAAACGTTATGTGTGTGCAACCGTGATGTAAACAGAGGTCTGTGAGAATGACCTCCCCTGGTGTACAAAATAAATCTGGTTGATCACAGCCATCTGCTCCATTTTCTTTGTGTGAACCTTGCAAACGTCACAATATGTTTGCTACTTTATTCTTGCAAATTTGTACTTAATTTACTTTCATATCCTTGTCTGTATGTTAAATCTGTGGATACCTCAACACCACCCCCCTTGTTAAAAAATAACAAATGGTCGACTGCTTATATCACTGTAGAGCAACAAAAACCAGAATATCCTCAAACAACTGTAAATAACTGACCCTCAAACTTGAAACGTGGATGTACTAAAGAATACAAGAGTCTCAAAGAATCTGGAAAAAAAAATCATGATAGTGATTTTATTGAGCCATTCTGTAGACTTGGATCAGTGTGATTTCTAACCCCCTTTGAAACACTAAAATGTTTGGCGAATAAACATAATTTAAAGCCCATTTACAGCCTGGCTGTCGGGTTCTATTTTAGACTTGGTGGCATTACAGCGTCACTCCCTTAGATGTTGTCACACAGGGTCACACACCAGTCCCGCCCATTTCTGCCTGTCTGTGACGATGGGAAAGAGAGAAAGAGAGCAGAACTCTCACCAGAGAACATAAGAGGTGGAACCACAGCCCTGCCTCACAGGCTCGCTCTTCTTCCTGCTGTAAGTACATCAACGCTTCTTTAGTCATGCATTTGCTGCCTGTATTGATGCATGTGTAGTGGAGCTGAAATGACGAGGCGATTTTGTATGAAAAACAGGGTTTTTAATGAATAGCTCCTCTATCGAATCTCAACAGGTGTAGAGCTTGGCAGAAGGCAAGAGAGCGATCACTGCTCCGCTCGCTGGTTAAATACAAGCACACATAGAGCCACTCATTGAAAAAGCTGACATCAGAGCCACACATTGAAAAAGCTGACATCAGAGCCACTCATTGAAAAAGCTGACATCCCTCCGTTATCTTAACCCCCCATTGTTCTGCTATCCCCTCTCCTTGTCTTGGGAGGTGATGGGAACTCCTCCTCTCGCTTAGGGGGTAAAGGTGTCGAGTCCATCTCCGCCGCCGCGTCTTGGAAGGTCCATTGTCTTTAATCCGGCGGGGGAGATCCTTTGTCCTTTCTAGGTGTGAAGCTCCTTACATATGCTGTCACAAAACATTTCCACTTGTTCTAACATATGTAGATATGGGATATAAGAGTCATATATACCACAGGCCCCCCAAACACTAGGAAAGGACACAGAAAGAATTACAGTCTAAGATAATAACCATGAAATACTACGTGTTACAACTGTTGCCACCGGGGAAGTTTTCTAGCAGCCATGCTCCTAAGAAAGTTCAGTGGTAAACATAACAGCATAGTGAAATCATAAGTAGCCTTAAACTGTTGTAGCACATTTACTGAATAATTGCGGGGTGGTTGGTATCAGTCCTTGTGCTGTTTGGGCTTAATCCTTCTCCCAAAACTGCTGTAGGTTGGCTTAGGTGTCCCGCTGGGACCTTCTCGTGGTGAATCTGCATTGTGGGAAGGAAAGAGATTATTTGTTCCCTGCCTAGGGGCTGAGACTTTTCCTCTGGGGGGTCTACCACACCGAGGTGCTCGTGCCAACTGTGTAGGTTCGTCTCTCAGCAAGAAGGCAGGTTTGAGTCTGTCAACACTGACCACTTCCTTTCTGTCCCCATAATCAAGCACAAAGTGTTTGTCACCATTTTCCAGCACTCTGAACGGGCCATCGTAAACTGGGCGTAACGTTGGTTTAATAGCTTCACGCTTAACAAAAACGAACTCAGCGTTTTTTAAAGTTTGAGGAACAAAAACTCGTGGAAAAGAGTGATGAGCTGGACCGTGGAGGGAATCCGGTCCGCTGCTGCCTAAAAACCTTGGGACTGGGAGGTGTCCTGGTTCTGGGTTCTCTGGTAAAAATTCTCCTGGGAGTCTGATAGGCTGGGCAAAAACTAATTCTGCAGGAGAAGCGTCTAAATCCTCTTTAGGTGCTGCACGCAACCCCAATAAAACCCAGGGAAGTTTATTTACCCAATTTGTGTCCGTTAGTGAGGCCCTGAGGGCAGCCTTTAAGGACCTGTGAAAACGCTCGCATAACCCATTAGCCTGAGGGTGATAAGCGGTGGTGCGATGAATTGTTGCCCCTAAACTGTTAGACATGGCTGACCAGAGCTCTGAGATAAACTGAGGCCCTCTGTCTGACGTGATGTCTGATGGAACACCGAAACGTGCCACCCAGTTTGCTAGAAAAACGCGAGCGACTTCCTCCGCTGTGGTTGACGCTAGAGGGACTGCCTCTGGCCAGTGCGTGGTGCGGTCTATCATTGTTAACAGGTGTGTGAAACCTTGGGAGGAAGGTAGCAGCCCCACGAGGTCAACGTGAATGTGGTCGAATCTTCTAGCAGGAATTGGAAAGGGCTCCAGAGGGGCTTTTGTGTGTCTGTGTATTTTGGCGCGTTGACAAGGAATGCAAGTTTTTGCCCATTCTTTTAAGTTTTTGCGCAGGCCTGGCCGCACAAACTTTTCAGCAACCATTTTGACCGAGGCGCGCACACCTGGGTGCGCGAGGGAGTGAATTGCGTCGAAAATACGGCGGCGCCAAGCAGCTGGTACTAACGGGCGAGGTCGGCCGGTTGAAACGTCGCATATTAGAGGAGGCACGCCGTCGCGCAACTCTTTTTTCTCCAGCCTTAACCCTGTTGGTCCGGACAGGAGCGCGCGCACGTCTGCATCACTGCTTTGTTCTTCCGCCATGGCTGTATAATCTATCCCATCCTGGATAGGTGCTGCGTATGTGTGTGCGTTAGTGAAGAGTTCCGCTGCTGAGGTGGTGTAATCTGTCTCCTCATGCTCTGGCGGTGTCACCGCACGAGAGAGACAGTCAGCTACTACGTTAAGTTTGCCTGCTACGTGTCGAATGTCTGTGGTGAACTCTGAAATCGCAGCTAGCTGTCTTTGTTGTCTGCCTGACCATGGTTCTGAAATTTTAGCCATAGCAAAAGTGAGCGGCTTATGGTCCACAAAAGCCGTGAACTCCGCCCTTCTAACCAAAACTGGAAGTGGCAGATGGACAAATGAAGCGCCAGCAGCTCTCTGTCAAAAGTGCTGTATTTGCGTTCAGTTGGGTTTAGCGATTTGCTAAAGAATGCTAAAGGTTGCCAGACCCCACTGACAAGTTGTTCTACAACTGCCCCTATAGCCAGGTCTGAGGCATCTGTGGTTAGAGCAATGCAGGCTGAGGCATCTGGGTGGACTAACATTGTGGCGTTAGCTAGGGCGCTTTTTACTTCCGCGAAAGCGCGTTCGCGCTCCGGGGTCCATTCGACCGCGTTGGAAGCTTTCTTTTTTCTGAGCGCGTCATATAGGGGTTGCATGAGCTGAGCTGCATGGGGGAGGAAACGGTTGTAAAAATTAACCATCCCCAAAAATTCCTGTAGCGATTTAACCGTTTGGGGCCGTGGAAAACCTTCTATCGCATGAACTTTGTCTGGAAGCGGAAATGCACCTTTTGGGGAGACTCTATGTCCCAAAAAGTCAATTTGTGATACGCCGAATTTGCATTTGGCTGGATTGATTATTAGTCCATGCTCTTCCAGCTTCTGAAAAACAGTAGTGAGGTGCTGCTCGTGCTCTTCCTCGGATGAGCTGGCTACCAGCATGTCATCGAGGTAGACGAAGACAAAAGGAAGGTCGCGTAGGACAGCGTCCATCATCCGTTGAAAAGTTTGAGCAGCGCCTTTGAGGCCAAATGGCATTCGTAGGAATTCAAAAAGGCCGAAAGGGGTTATTACCGCTGTTTTAGGAATATCTTCAGCTCGGACTGGGACTTGGTGATAACCGCGGACTAAGTCTATTTTTGAAAAAATGCGTGCACCCGCTAAATGCAGTGAAAAGTCCTGAATGTGAGGAATGGGGTAGCGGTCATGCGCTGTAGCATTGTTTAGCCTGCGGTAATCTCCGCACGGTCTCCAAGAACCGTCAGATTTCGGAACCACGTGAAGTGGTGAAGCCCAGGGGCTCTTCGAGCGTCTAACAATGCCCAATTTTTCAAGAGCTGCAAATTCATCCTTTGCTATGTTGAGCTTGGCCGCGTCTAAGCGGCGAGCTTTGGCAAAAACAGGAGGTCCTGTTGTCGGAATGATGTGTTTAACCCCGTGTTTGGCTACAGTGGCTGAGAATTTGGGGGTTGTGAGTGCTGGAAATTGGGTGAGGAGTTGTTCAAACTTACCTCCTGCTGTGGTGACGTTGGCCTGCACAGGTGGTGGGGAAACTCAAGCTGAACATGGAATAGAAGCAAAAGATGCATTAACCAGCGTCTATTTGCACCCAACCCATTTGCACCCTAACCCATGTGCACACAGAAAATCTGCGCCTAACAAGTTAAAGCTCACCGCTGCTACAACAAATGTCCATCTGTAGCTGCGGCCGTGGATAAGGAGGTGCTGGCTCTTTTCCCCGAACGTGTCGATGTCAGAGCCGTTGGCTGCCACTGCTCTGTTGCCCCGGGTGCCCATGGTTTGATCTGCGTGGGAGGGCATGACGAAACTCAGCTGAACTCCCGTGTCGATGAGGAACTGCTTGCCTGTGTATCCATCCGTCACGTATAACAGCTTATTCTTCTCGCCGAGAACCGCTGCTGTTAATGGCCCTCGGCTTTGGTGTTTACACGACATCGTAAACTTGCAGGGGGGGACACATTTGCGGGCTTTCTCTGCGAAGCAGTGGTGATAATAGCAGATGTCGTTCTGCTCATTGCGCTTGGGCCGTGCCGCTGTCACCGTGGGTTGAGTCTCTCCAAGGCTCGGGGTGTCAGTTCTCAGATCTGCGGATGCCGCTGTGGGTGTCCGTTCTCTGCAGGCGTTGACGAGCCGGTAAGCCTCGTTGGACAGTGTGCGGAAATCCTGATGATTATTGCACTTCATACTGGCGAGTGTCCCTCTCACATGCGGTGGTAGCGTGCTGAGGAAAATGAATTGGAGAAGGAAATTATCATTATCCTCCTCCTTGAGTTGTAGCAAATCCTCCATGAGGGTCCTCGGATTGCTCCCTCTGTGGCCGTAGACCGCCAGGATCCTCTCGGCTCTTTCCTCTACTGACGGGACATAGTTCGCCACGATGGTCGCCTTGAGTGTCTCATATTTGTCCCGGGCTGGTGGTCGCCGGACCAAGCTCCGCACACACTTCGAAGTGGCGGAGTCGAGTTTGGAGACGATATGGTAAAACTTAATATCGTCTGCTGTGATGCCCGCCAGTATAAACTGGGCTTCGGCTTGCTGGAACCAAGATGCAGGGTCTTCTCTCCAGAAGTCTGGCAGCTTGACAGCGACGGCGTTCGTGCACACCATCATTGTCGTGTTCGCCGGGTGAGAGTGCGTTTCTACGGCTCTCACGGCGGTGCTGGAGCTCGGTTGACCTCTCTCTCAGTGCCCTCTGCCGTGGGGAACAGCTGTCTGCTTGTTCCCTCGTCTGCGTTGTCGCTGGCGTATGCCCGAGTCACCATGGATGAGCAGCTTGAAGAACGCCTCCGGTCCATATTCTCACGTCAGGGTCACCAGTGTAGTGGAGCTGAAATGACGAAACGATTTTGTATTAAAAACAGGGTTTTTAATGAATAGCTCCTCTATCGAATCTCATCAGGTGTAGAGCTTGGCAGAAGGCAAGAGAGCGATCACTGCTCCGCTCGCTGGTTAAATACAAGCACACATAGAGCCACTCATTGAAAAAGCTGACATCAGAGCCACACATTGAAAAAGCTGACATCAGAGCCACTCATTGAAAAAGCTGACATCCCCCCGTTATCTTAACCCCCATTGTTCTGCTATCCCCTCTCCTTGTCTTGGGAGGTGATGGGAACTCCTCCTCTCGCTTAGGGGGTAAAGGTGTCGAGTTCATCTCCGCCGCCGCGTCTTGGGAGGTCCATTGTCTTTAACCCGGCGGGGGAGATCCTTTGTCCTTTCTAGGTGTGAAGCTCCTTACATATGCTGTCACAAAACATTTCCACTTGTTCTAACATATGTAGATATGGGATATAAGAGTCATATATACCACACATGTTGCTAACTGATAAAAACTCTGAAGGAAGTCAGTATTTCTCCAAACCATGAGGCGAGGAGAAAACCTGTAGACAGCAAGGCTGAATATTTGCTGCTGTGTCTTAGTTGTTGGACTCTTTTGTCTTTTAAATTTTTTTGTTCATTTTTTCTTAAACATTCCACCAGTTTTTTTTCCCATAATTTTCATTTATGCTGTTTTTACAGTCTTCACATGTGTTCTGTTTATTCTCATGACCAGTAGCTGATTTGAGGGGAGCTGAGGGGGGGATGCTGCCCCTCTTGTTAGCTAAATGCCCCCCCCCCCATCCCCATCAAGAGTGTAAGGATAGTATGAAAGAATGTCAGAATATAGTTGCAAAAATGCAAGAAAAATATGGAAAATTTATGAGAAAAAAGATTCAAATTTATTGTAAAAAGTTTACATTTATGGGTACATAGTTGTGATTTTGTGCAGAAAAAAGTAAGAAACTTATCACAAAAAAGTGGAAAATTTATTATCAAAACCAACTCATTTTATTTTAAGTTGCTAATTTGACAGAAAAAAGTAATACATTTTCAACTAAAGTTAAGTTTAAATGAAAAGCATAATTTGTTCTCATAAATTTACTATTTTTTTTCTCATAAATGTGATTTTTTTTTCTCAAAAATCTATGACAGTTTTCATGTAATTTGGTAACTTTTTCCCATCAAAAATTTGTTTTTCTTTCAAGTTAATTTGTAACAATTTTGTCACGAATATGACTTTTTTTCTTGTAAATTTGAAACTTTTTCCCACAAATTTGTGACATTTTTTTCATTAGTTGGCAACTATTTTCTCATAAATTTGACATTTTTTTTCTCTAAAACTTGCAACTTTTTTCCCCATACATGTTCAGCTTTTGTTTTATAAATTTGTGACTTTTTAAATTGTGGATTCACTTCTGTTACCATATTTTGCTACTTTATTCTTACAAATTTGTACTTAATTTACATTCATAATCTTGTCTGTATGTTAAATCTGTGGATACCTCGACACCACCCCCCTTGTTAAAAAATAACAAATGGTCGACTGCTTATAGCACAGTAGAGCAACAAAAACCAGAATATCCTCAAATAACTGTAAATTTATGAGCTAATCAAGAATTACTCAAGATAAAACTTGCGGTTTTTCTGTATCCAGTTTTATCCAGCTCTGAGTTATTGATTATTCTTTTAATCTTCTCTGTTACTGTTAGAAATTTCAGTAAATGTCTGATATTTTGAAATGAACTGAACACAAAGTTTCTGATAGAATATATTAGTATATCGCTATAGTATCTTTATTCTCAAATACAAAAAAAATACTGGCGGCTGCCAGTTTTACCCCTCAGCTTCTGTTTGTTGTTGAGATGTAGTTTATATAGCATTTTGACCTTGACCTTTGACCTTGCAATCCCAAAACCAAAGTCAGAGGTCAGGGTGACAGGGTGAACCTGTGTACCAAGTTTGGTGACTCTAGCTTTATGTGTTCTAGAGCAATAGAGCAAAGGGGAAGGTAAGCATGACCTTTGACCTTTTCATAACAAACCCGGAGTTGTAGGTTGGGAGCCCAAGGTGAGCCTGTGCGCCAAGTTTGGTGACTCTAGATTTACTTGTTCTATAGTAATAGTGCAAAGGGAATGTTAACATTGACCTCTGACCTTTTGACCCCAAACCCAAAGTCAGACACCATCCAAAACTTGATATAGACGAGGTTTGAAAAGGCTGCATCATTCAATTATGTAGTTATCACATTACCAGATTTAGGGAAAACTGACCTTTGAGGTCAGCGGTCACCCAAAGGTCAAAGGTCACCCAAATTTGAACTCATGTGAGATTTTTCATAGATACGCCCATGATATCAATTTGAAAAGCCCTTGTTATTTCTTTCTCTTGTTATCACGCTCACAGCGTAGGTGTTGACGCCGTCGCCCATCCGCCTGGCGGGGTGACAGGTTTTTACCCCGACAGCCTTTAGAGGCTGAGGGGTAAAAACAAAGTCACTGTGTGTTGTTTCTGATTCACACCCAGTCACTTGTTAGTAACATGTGATCCATGACTATCTGTATGAAGGCAGTAGTACATGTGCGATTTTATCGTTGAGCAGGGATGGGCAACTGGTGGCCCGTGGGCCGCATGCAGCCCCCGACATCATCCACTGCAGCCCACCGGTCCATTTCCAAAAAACAATTATTTATTTATATCCTGTTTGAACATATTTGGAACTGCTTTCTTAAATGCAGTTAGAGTCCACCAGCAGAGGGAGCTCTAATTGAAACCAAGGTGCCGCTCTGTGAGTGGTCGATCAAGAGTGAGGGAGTCACAGATAGAGAGAGCATTGTGCCCCAGAGTACGTCTGTTAAGGTATGTATGTTGCATGCTGAGACTGCATAAATTGCCATGGATGGCCCTCACGAACCATCATAAGATGCCACAAATCACTGGTAAGTTTGCACAGTTTTATTAAAGGAACAGGAAAGGAACAAAATAACAAGCCACGGGGGGCTAAAACACACTACAACGATGTACAGTCAATGACAGGGAATAACGGATACATAAAGAGGCACACACGATCACAGAAGAATAATGGTCAACGTCTGAACAGAGGGATGCTCGCTAACGTCAAACAAGGGGAAGTTTTTGACGAGACTGTCGCATCTTTCGTTCCCAGCTGCCCTCTTAAGTAGGGAGCAGCTGATGAGACAAAATGCAGCTGAGCTGACAGCTCTGACAGCCGGAAGCCCCCTCCGAGCGCTGTCACAATAAAAGCTCGGAGGGCCAAAAGGGGCACACAGCCGTCAGATGGACGAAAATAGTGCATGGCTCGAGCGCGGACGAGTTCGGCACTCGAACCATAACAGTACCTTCCCCCCGAGGCGGCGAACTACGAGGGCCGTATGACACCCAAGCCCCCCCATCCCCCCAGGGTGGGCGGATGGGGGAAAAGGCCTGGAGGGCGAGAAACAGAAAGAGAAGAAAAAAAAAACATGACGGATACAGGGAACAAATGAAGCAATTACAGAGCATGGTTAAAAGGAAAAACACAACACTCCATAACGCACAGATGAGACATAGAACAGGGCAAAAAAACAACCACGACGAAGACAGGGAACAAATGAGGCAACTACAGAGTATGGTTAAAAAAAAACCACAATACTCCATAAGGCGCAGATGAGACATAAAACAGGGCAAAAAATGCAAATAATAGTCGGAGACCTAAAACTGAACACAGGCCTATACTGCATAAAGGAACAGATGCAAATCATTCCTCAGACAGGGGAGGGGAGAAGAAAAAAAACACACTAAACAGCGCTAAATACCCAGATCGTGACTTTAATATTTAACAAAAATAAGAGACACACGGGGGTGACGGCAGGCAGAGTCCAATGAGGCCAGAACTGTTCTGGTGGTCTCCCTGCATCCAATGGCCAAATGGCGATTAAGGGGAAGAGGAAATGTTCGGGCGGCCTACCCCAGTCCCAGGCCCAGAAAGTCAGAACCTCCGGCGGCCGAACCAGGTTGCCCAGTAGGAAGCACCGTACGTCAGGTGGCCGACCCAGAACGTCAAACCGGTAAGACAGCTCCCCAGGCGGCCAACCCGCATCACTCAGCCACCAGGACCATGGGGGAATAATTGGAGACGGCCTCCCTGGAGAGGGGAAAGACAAGGGAGAGCCGGGCCGAATGTTGAGAACCCCAACGGCCCCCGGTGGAGATGAGCTGGAAAGATGATGGTGATGATGAAGATGATGATGACGATGAGCCAGTTCAATGTCAAGCAGCAGAGGGTCTGCAGCTCCTTCACCGACCTTGAACCACACCGGTGCTGCACCCACGACGGACCCCGATTGGGTCTAGGCTGCACCCACGTCGCACTCTGATTGGGTCTCGGCTGCACCCGCGATGGACCCCAACTGGATCAGTGCAGCACCAGTAACGACCTCCAACCCCGAACCCGGGGTTGACCGACCCCAACCCCGAACCTCCAGCACAGCGACCAGGATTGGCTCCGCACTGGTGACCCTGGGAGAAGGCTCAGGAGAAGGAAAAGAACCGGGATCAGAATCACCGGTAGCGACAGAGCCCAGCAAGACGAGCTCGGGTGCAGCGGACGGCTGCCCCTGGCTCGTCTCCCCGAGAGGCAGGCAAAATTGCTCCAAAATTGAAAGAAGGAAAACAAGGTAGAGCACTTGCCTGCGCTCGGGTTCTGTCGCTGCCCAGGACTTCGATGATCCGGGCTCAGGATGAAGAAGGTCGTCATCCGGCTCCCACTCGGCTGCGGCGGGCTCCGCAGCCTGCATGATGGTCTCCGCAGCCTGAGGACCCTCTGGCGCTAACGTCCACGCCGACGACCCGCACGGCGTGGTGGTAGGGGACCCTCGACCCGCTGGATCGAACCGCTCATCGGTGGAGACCCAGGAACACTTCATCGTCGGCGCAGGCTCCACGCTGCAGTCCGCTCTCCTCCTCTGCCCATGACGTGGCTGCGGGGCTGGAACCAGACTCTCCAGAACCACAGGTCCCCTCCTCATCCGGCGACATAGGCCTGGCATCATGGACCGCTCAGCGGAGGGAGACACAGAGGCAGCAGGTTTAATGACAGAAGCTAAAGCAGGTGGTGGGAGCTCGGGGGACTGCGAACCCTGATCTCCAACCCCAGAAGTCAGACAAGGCAAATCTTAACTACGGGGAGAAAAATGAACTTGCACTTTTCTGTTTCCCAGAGGATGGATGGTGCCTGCTGTAGCGGACGTTGCTCCTCCCTTTCCCCGCTGGATCTTGATGGCAGGCCCCTCGGGAAGATGAGGAGGAGCCGCTCGTGGGCGATTGCTGACAGGGCGCATCGAAGCATGACTCGCAGCACTCGCAGCAACCGGTGATGACGTGGAGGAGGAGGGGGCAACAGTCGAGGCGGTCCGGGCATGAGAGGCTGAGGGAACAGCTGAGACAGATGACCCAGGGGAAACGACTGCGTGAATTCTCTCCTGTCGTGACGTAGGGGATGCCGCTGACTGAGGCTGGGAGGCTTGGGTTCCTGCGACGACCCAGAGCTGGATCCGGATGGGATTCCCGCTGAGGTTTCCTGTTAGTGCAATGCCGGTCACGGGCAGAGGGCGAAGCGAAGGAGAAGTTCAGGCTTTTTCGGGAATCACCCCTGGGCGGTGCGACCTCCTGGCCTGGAGCGGGGACAGGAACGGGATTCCGAAGCGAGGAGCGAGGATGCATCCTCTTTGGCTTCCTGCCGGGGTTTCCCTCCAGCCCACGGAGTATCTCCCATTGAGCCGCGATGTCCGCCTTCCTCGCAACGACTTCTAGGTGGTCGGAGTAGCGAGGAAGGCGATTAAGGATGTCCTCAATGAGGTCCAGGTGCCGGCGTACATTGCTGGGAGAGTCATAGAAGGTATCGGTGATGAGCGTTCCATCTACGTAGTCTAGGGCCTCCACCAGCTCGTAACCCAGGCTCTGAACGTGGCCCCTGAATGATGGCATAACCTCCCAGCGCACAGGCACCCAGACAGGGAAGAACAAGTGCTATTTTGGCAAAACTTACGGTGACAGGCGTCTCAGTCTGGCGGCAGTCTACTGTCATGGATGGCCCTCACGAGCCATCGTAAGACACCACAAATACCGGTGAGTTTGCACAGTTTTATTAAAAGAACAGGAAAGGAACAAAATAACAAGCCACGGGGGCTAAAACACACTACAACAATGTACAATCAATGACAGGGAATAACGGATACATAAAGAGGCACACTTATGATTATAGAAGAATAATAGTCAACGTCTGAACAGAGGGATGCTCGCTAACGTCAAACAAGGGGAAGTTTTTGATGAGACTGTCGCATCTTTCGTTCCCAGCTGCCCTCTTAAGTAGGGAGCAGCTGATGAGACAAAATGCGGCTCAGCTGACAGCTCTGACAGCTGGAAGCCCCTCCGAGCGCTGTCACAATAAAAGCTCGGAGGGCCAAAAGGGGCACACAGCCGTCAGATGGACGAAAAAAGTGCATGGCTCGAGCGCGGACGAAATCAGTGCTCGAACCATAACATTAATAGGTTGTGGACAGCTTCAATGTACAGAGGAGGCTGCTTTTAAACAACAATCAATGCTACAGCTCCTCACTGAGGAGTATTTACAGCAACAAGTTTCAAACCGAAAGGCTAATTTATATAAGAAACAGCAAATTTACGACAGAAAAACACTAATTTAGAAAAAACCTGAGTACAACTAAAATGTTATAAATTTTTAAATAAAATGATGCAAATTTATCAGTAGAAGTTTGTACATCTAATACCAAAATAAAATATAGATTTGCAAAAAAATCGCTAATTTAAACCAGAAATATGTGACCCGTGCTGGCAAAATGAGTTGCAATGAGGTAATTTTCAAAACTGAGGTAACGTTATTTTCATACTGTGTATTGAAAGACCTTCAAAATGATATTTAATTTGTAGGAATTGGGCAAAACGGATCAGCAACAAGCCACTTTTGTTTATATTTTGGCTGGTTTGAAAACTCACATTCGATCGGTCCTGAGTTACGTCTTCCACAAAAACGTGTATTTTTAGAAAGTAGGAGTTCCAAGCTTTACAATGACACCAGGCACTGATGGGGGATTTCCCAGGACTTGCCGCCAGCAAACAAAGAAAGAATCATAATTAATGACGTCACGTGCCTGTAGCTCCTAATTACCGGTGCACATTCTGACTCATTTTGCCAGCATAGATCACATATAGAATATTTATCAGTAAAACTATTTTTACTTTGATCATGTTCTTCTAATATTTTAAAACATTTTTCTTCATCGTCATATTTCCTTTTCTTCTTGGATTTTTGTTAATTACCGTCCGGAATTTCTCTTTGCTCATTTTGATGGAGAGAGTTTTAAATATTAGGTCATGATATAATTTTATCAGTAAGTTTAATTCTAATATGATGAAACACTGAGTAGCTTTTATTTTCATTTGCATTTTCAGTTTTGTTTGTGAAAGTTGAAAGACCCCCCCACCCACCCCCAAAAAAAGGTTTAAATGTAAATCTGGCCCTTGGAAGGTGAAGAAAAAACTTTGCAGCCCTCACTCCCACCAACGTTGTCCATCCCTGGTCTAGAGCAACAAAAGAGGCTGGACTAAATGATCAGAGTGAATTTTTATGATGAGGATAATCACCAGTCTCCTCACATGAGTATTTAACACATTTTTGTTCCTTTTCACATGAAGTGCAGTAAAAATAATTTTCCAACAAAATATGCTGTAAAGTGATTCCATTATGTTCAGCAAAATCATGAGATAAAAATGTAATATTGTCCCATGACCATCATGTATATTTTGAAAACCAAGCAAACCCCAGCATAGCTGTTGCTGATCTGACCTGAACTGTCTGTCTTATGTAGTCCAGAAAAAGAAGGACCCTGAAGCCAGTAAAACGATGGAGGTTGCAGCACTGGGACGACCGTTCATTCTGGGGATGCTGTATGACTGTCCCCAGGATTTACTCGTACCTGGTAAGGAGTCTCAGTTCTTTTTTATTGGGGGTGGGGGTTGATTTCTAGCCATAATTTATATTTAAGTGCATGTTTGTAAACCAGGAAAAATTGCATTGCTAGCAGAAATGCAGTGTGAATGCTGTTAGTGGAAAAATGCCTTTCAAGAAATGCATAAAAAGGCTGTAATATGCTGATTTAAAATAATCGTAAATGCTAAACTCTCCTAATCATTAAAAACATTAGCTTGAAGTTCCACAAAATTTGCTTAAAAGTACTATATTTAAGTTATATTAGATAGATTGCAAAAATAGCCCAACCTTTAAAAATGTTAACAGAAAACAAGAGTTTAAAGCATTGAAAATTAGCTTTAAAATGCCGAATAAATTCTTACATATACCTCGAAAAAAAAATGCTAGCTTCAGTGTTAACATAGCCTAAGCTTTAAAAATTTGCATAAAAGTACCCACCCCTCCCTCCCCCCCCTGACAATCAGTGACCCTTCTGTGTGGCATTTGCACATAGAAGGGTCTTCTGTGTGGTTTTCTCCAGGTACTCCGGTTTCCTCCCACAGTCCAAAAACATGCAGGTTAGGTTAATTGGCATCAGCTGGGGATTCTAAATTGTCCTTACTGTAGTGGAGCTGAAATGACGAGGCGATTTTGTATTAAAAACAGGGTTTTTAATGAATAGCTCCTCTATCGAATCTCATCAGGTGTAGAGCTTGGCAGAAGGCAAGAGAGAGATCTCTGCTCCGCTCGCTGGTTAAATACAAGCACACATAGAGCCACTCATTGAAAAAGCTGACATCAGAGCCACTCATTGAAAAAGCTGGCATCCCCCCCGTTATCTTAACCCCCCATTGTTCTGCTATCCCCTCTCCTTGTCTTGGGAGGTGATGGGAACTCCTCCTCTCACTTTAGGGGGTAAAGGTGTCAAGTCAATCTCCGCCGCCGCGTCTTGGAAGGTCCATTGTCTTTAACCTGGCGGGGGAGATCCTTTGTCCTTTCTAGGTGTGAAGCTCCTTACATATGCTGTCACAAAACATTTCCACTTGTTCTAACATATGTAGATATGGGATATAAGAGTCATATATACCACAGGCCCCCCAAACACTAGGAAAGGACACAGAAAGAATTACAGTCTAAGATAATAACCATGAAATACTACGTGTTACAACTGTTGCCACCGGAGAAGTTTTCTAGCAGCCATGCTCCTAAGAAAGTTCAGTGGTAAACATAACAGCATAGTGAAATCATAAGTAGCCTTAAACTGTTGTAGCACAATTAGTGAATAATTGCGGGGTGGTTGGTATCAGTCCTTGTGCTGTTTGGGCTTTATCCTTCTCCCAAAACTGCTGTAGGTTGGCTTAGGTGTCCCGCTGGGACCTTCTCGTGGTGAATCTGCATTGTGGGAAGGAAAGAGATTATTTGTTCCCTGCCTGGGGGCTGAGACTTTTCCTCTGGGGGGTCTACCACGCCGAGGTGCTCGTGCAACTGTGCAGGTTCGTCTCTCAGCAAGAAGGCAGGTTTGAGTCTGTCAACACTGACCACTTCCTTTCTGTCCCCATAATCAAGCACAAAGTGTTTGTCACCATTTTCCAGCACTCTGAATGGGCCATCGTAAACTGGGCGTAACGTTGGTTTAATAGCTTCATGCTTAACAAAAACAAACTCAGCGTTTTTTAAAGTTTGAGGAACAAAAACTCGTGGAAAAGAGTGATGAGCTGGACCGTGGAGGGAATCCGGTCCACTGCTGCCTAAAAACCTTGGGACTGGAAAGTGTCCTGGTTCTGGGTTCTCTGGTAAAAATTCTCCTGGGAGTCTGATAGGCTGGGCAAAAACTAATTCTGCAGGAGAAGCGTCTAAATCCTCTTTAGGTGCTGCACGCAACCCCAATAAAACCCAGGGAAGTTTATTAACCCAATCTGTGTCCATTAGTGAGGCCCTGAGGGCAGCCTTTAAGGACCTGTGAAAACGCTCGCATAACCCATTAGCCTGAGGGTGATAAGCGGTGGTGCGATGAATTGTTGCCCCTAAACTGTTAGACATGGCTGACCAGAGCTCTGAGATAAACTGAGGCCCTCTGTCTGACGTGATGTCTGATGGAACACCGAAACGTGCCACCCAGTTTGCTAGAAAAACGCGAGCGACTTCCTCTGCTGTGGTTGATGCTAGAGGGACTGCCTCTGGCCAGCGCGTGGTGCGGTCTATCATTGTTAGCAGGTGTGTGAAACCTTGGGAGGAAGGTAGCGGCCCCACGAGGTCGACGTGAATGTGGTCGAATCTTCTAGCAGGAATTGGAAAGGGCTCCAGAGGGGCTTTTGTGTGTCTGTGTATTTTGGCGCGTTGACAAGGAATGCAAGTTTTTACCCATTCTCTTACGTTTTTGCGCAGGCCTGACCACACAAACTTTTCAGCAACCATTTTGACCGAGGCGCATACACCTGGGTGTGCGAGGGAGTGAATTGCGTCGAAAATACGGCGGCGCCAAGCAGTTGGTGCTAACGGGCGAGGTCGGCCGGTTGAAACATCGCATATTAGGGGAGGCACGCCGTTGCGCAGCTTTTTCTTCTCCAGCCTTAACCCTGTTGGTCCGGACAGGAGCGCGCGCACGTCTGCATCACTGCTTTGTTCTTCCGCCATGGCTGCATAATCTATTCCATCCTGGATAGGTGCTGCGTATGTGTGTGCGTTAGTGAAGAGTTCCGCTGCTGAGGCAGCGTAATCTGTCTCCTCGTGCTCTGGTGGTGTCACAGCGCGAGAGAGACAGTCAGCTACAACGTTAAGTTTGCCTGCTACGTGTCGAATATCTGTGGTGAACTCTGAAATCGCAGCTAGCTGTCTTTGTTGTCTGCCCGACCATGGTTCTGAAATTTTAGCCATAGCAAAAGTGAGCGGCTTATGGTCCACAAAGGCCGTGAAACTCCGCCCTTCTAACCAAAACTGGAAGTGGCGGATGGACAAATGAAGCGCTAGCAGCTCTCTGTCGAAAGTGCTGTATCTGCGTTCCGTTGGGTTTAGCGATTTGCTAAAGAATGCCAAAGGTTGCCAGACTCCGCTGACAAGTTGTTCTACAACTGCTCCTATAGCCAGGTCTGAAGCATCTGTGGTCAGAGCAATGCGGGCTGAGGCATCTGGGTAGACTAACATTGTGGCGTTAGCTAAGGCGTTTTTTACTTCCGCGAAAGCGCGTTCGCGCTCCGGGGTCCATTCAACTGCGTTGGAAGCCTTCTTTTTTCTGAGCGCGTCATATAGGGGTTGCACGATCTGAGCTGCGTGGGGGAGGAAACGGTTGTAAAAATTAACCATCCCCAAAAATTCCTGTAGCGACTTAACCGTTTGAGGACGTGGAAAACTTTCTATTGCACGAACTTTGTCTGGAAGCGGAATTGCCCCTGCCGGGGAGACCCTATGTCCCAAAAAATCAATTTGCGATACGCCAAATTTGCATTTGGCTGGATTGATTATAAGTCCGTGCTCTTCCAGCCTCTGAAAAACGGTAGTGAGGTGCTGTTCGTGTTCTTCCTCGGATGAACTGGCTACCAGCATGTCATCGAGGTAGACAAAAACAAAGGGTAGGTCGCGTAGGACTGCGTCCATCATCCGTTGAAAAGTTTGAGCCGCGCCTTTGAGGCCGAATGGCATTCTTAGGAATTCAAAAAGGCCGAAAGGGGTTATAACCGCTGTTTTAGGAATATCTTCAGCTCGGACTGGGACTTGGTGATAACCGCGACTAAGTCTATTTTTGAAAAAATGCGCGCACCTGCTAAATGTAATGAGAAATCCTGAATGTGAGGAATGGGGTAGCGGTCATGCGCTGTAGCGTTGTTTAGCCTGCGGTAATCTCCGCACGGTCTCCAAGAACCGTCGGATTTCGGGACCATGTGAAGTGGTGAAGCCCAGGGGCTCTTCAAGCGTCTAACAATGCCCAATATCTCGAGAGCTGCAAATTCATCCCTTGCTATGTTGAGTTTGGCCGCATCTAAGCGGTGAGCTTTGGCAAAAACAGGAGATCCGGTTGTCGGAATAAAGTGTTTAACACCGTGTTTGGCTACCGTGGCTGGGAATTTGGGGGTTGTGAGTGCTGGAAATTGGGTGAGGAGTTGTTCAAACTTACCTCCCGCCGTGGTGACGTTGGCCTGCACAGGTGGTGGAGAAACTCGAGCTGAGCATGGAATAGAAGCAAAAGATGCATTAACCAGCGTCTATTTGCAAGATCCACTAATAACCCGTGTGCACACAGAAAGTCTGCGCCTAACAAGTTAAAACTCACCGCTGCTACAACAAATGTCCATTTGTAGTTGCGGCCGTGGATGAGAAGGTGCAGGCTCTTTTCCCCGAACGTGTCGATGTCAGAGCCATTGGCTGCCACTGCTCCGTTGCCCCGGGTGCCCATGGCTCGATCTGCGTGGGAGGGCATGATGAAACTCAGCTGAGCTCCTGTGTCGATGAGGAACTGCTTGCCTGTGTATCCATCCGTCACGTATAACAGCTTATTCTTCACGCCGAGGACCGCTGCTGTTAATGGCCCTCGGCTTTGGCGTTTCCCGACCTTGTAAACTTGCAGGGGGAACACATTTGCGGGCTTTCTCTGCGAAGCGGTGGTGATAATAGTAGACGTCGTTCTGCTTGTTGTGCTTGGGCCGCGCCGCTGTCACCGTGGGTTGAGTCTCTCCAAGGCTCGGGGTGTCAGTTTTCAGATCTGCGGATGCCGCTGTGGGGGCCCGCTCTCTGCAGGCGTTGACGAGCCGGTAAGCCTCGTTGGCCAGTGTGCGGAAGTCCTGATGATTCTTGCACCTCATACTGGCTAGTGTCCCTCTCAAATGCGGTGGTAGCGTGCTGAGGAAAATGTACTGGAAAAGGAAATTATCATTGTCCTCCTCCTTGAGCTGTAGCAAATCCTCCATGAGGGTCCTTGGATTGCCCCCTCTGTGGCCGTAGACCGCCAGGATCTTTTCGGCTCTTTCCTCCACTGACGGGACATAATTCGCCACGATGGTAGCCTTGAGTGTCTCATATTTGTCCCGGGCTGGTGGTTGCTGGACCAAGCTCCGCACACACTTCGAAGTTGCGGAGTCGAGCTTGGAGATGATGTGATAAAATTTGGTATCATCTGCTGTGATACCCGCCAGTATAAACTGGGCTTCGGCTTGCTGGAACCAAGATGCAGGGTCTTCTCTCCAGAAGTCTGGCAGCTTGACAGCGACGGCGTTCGTGCACACCATCATTGTCGTGTTCGCCGGGTGAGAGTGCGTTTCTACGGCTCTCACGGCGATGCTGGAGCTCGGTTGAGCTCTGTCAGTGCCCTCTGCCGTAGGGAACAGCTGTCTGCTTGTTCCCTCGTCTGCGTCATCGCTGGCGTATGCCCGAGTCACCATGGATGAGCAGCTTGAAGAACGCCTCCGGTCCATATTCTCGCGTCAGGGTCACCAGTGTAGTGGAGCTGAAATGACGAGACGATTTTGTATTAAAAACAGGGTTTTTAATGAATAGCTCCTCTATCAAATCTCATCAGGTGTAGAGCTTGGCAGAAGGCAAGAGAGAGATCTCTGCTCCGCTCGCTGGTTAAATACAAGCACACATAGAGCCACTCATTGAAAAAGCTGACATCAGAGCCACTCATTGAAAAAGCTGACATCCCCCCGTTATCTTAACCCCCATTGTTCTGCTATCCCCTCTCCTTGTCTTGGGAGGTGATGGGAACTCCTCCTCTCGCTTTAGGGGGTAAAGGTGTCAAGTCCATCTCCGCCGCCGCGTCTTGGAAGGTCCATTGTCTTTAACCCGGCGGGGGAGATCCTTTGTCCTTTCTAGGTGTGAAGCTCCTTACATATACTGTCACAAAACATTTCCACTTGTTCTAACATATGTAGATATGGGATATAAGAGTCATATATACCATACTTACGTATGAATGTGAGAGTGAATGGTTGTCTGTCTCTGTGTTTGCCATGTGATGGACTGGTCATCTGTCCAGGGTGGACTCCTGCCCCTCGCCCAAGGATGCCGGGATAAGCTCCAGACTCCCCCCGACCCAAAAAGCATTAAGTGGTAGATGATGGATGGCTGGATGCATTGATTGATTTTATTTATTTGAACATTCAGACAAAAAAAAATTAAAACAAAAATCAAAACCAAAAAAATAAAAATAAAAAAAAAATGCCTTGTTCAAAAAAGTGGGAAGAAGCCAACGCTTATATAGTCCCACCCCTTCTCCATAACCAATAAATTATATCACTCTAGTCATTATTCATCCCACAATTACATTCATTATACAATATCATAATATACTGTATAATACATCTTACAGTATAATTACATTATGCAATAGAAATGATACAACAATGATAGTTTATATTGACAATGATACCAACATCTAATAAAAATTGTAATAATAATAAATAAATACTTCTGGTATGTTTAATATAATAGACAATATTATCATCATCAGAATCACCATATACCCCCACATGGCGTACAATACCTAGGCGCAATAAGTAGAAATAAATAAGCATAAAAGTAGAAATAATTTACAGTGGCAGGAACTTAGCTTAAAAATGCTAAATACAAGCTTAAAACCTTTTTAAATTGTAACTAAATTTTCCACATAGCCTTATTTTAAAACACATTAGCATTAAAGCATAAATAGCAGAAAGTTGCAGAAAACTGTGAAACATGCTTTAATTGTGCAATGCTAGCTTAAAAACTAATAAAGTCTAAGCTTGAAAAAAAAAAGCATAAGAGGACACAGTGTCAAGATGCATGAAATTAAAAATGTTAAACATAAGCTGTAAACTTGAAAGCTTGAATTCTAACATAGCCTAACTGTTCTGTTGGTAATAGGAGCCAAGGACCGAGTGTTGAACTGAAAACAGCTTTATTGGTGACTCATGCTCACAGCACATGCACATCCGTCAGGCTGAGAGGAGGCCAAGAGACCGCACCTCTCCCTCACAGCCCCTTTATACCCCGGGCAGCGGAGGAACCGGAAAGGTACAGCCACCACCCGTGTTACACCATAACATGTCCCCAAACACCAACACAACACTAACCTATGACAACGTTGGCATGAAAGCAGAAATCAGTGTTGCCAACTTAGCAACTTTTTTCCTATATTTAGCGAGTATTCAGAACTTTCTAGCGAATCATTTTCAAAAAACGCACAACAAATCTAGCAACTTTTTCTGTTGTTATTAGAAACTTTTGGAGACTCTGATGTGAAAGCATGAATCGCTGTGAAGCTGGATTCATGCTGCATTGCCCCTCTGGTCTGCTTTGGTCTGTGAGCATGGCGTGCACGCGGCTCTGCATACACTTTTTTCGTCTACCAGGCCAAGCGGTTGATGCATGTGTAGAATTGTAATATAGTTATAATATATTAGCATGGTTGTGCCCTAGGCTGGGAGGGGTCATGCCCCGCCTTCGGGGGGTGGCGTCACCTGGGATATAATATGTCTCCTGCCTGGAGTAGGAGACATATTGTCTCCTTGATGTTACTCCCGTACTCGCGGTCGGGTCTCCCCACGAGTATATAAGTTCTTGTAATAAACTATATAAAACGTCACCTCGCCTCCTTACTTATTCGGACACTACAGCATGCACACAGCTGTTATTTATAGTTTTGCTCCAGTTCTATGGGTAACACAAATGTGCCAACATGCCAGTTTGTTCCCGGCTATAAATGTGAGAATGACACACATTTTCTGTAGCAACAAAAATGACATCGTTTCTAGGAAAAGGAGGAGTTAGTTTTTCAGTGCTCTTTTCCGCTCAAGCTGCTGCTGCTGCAAAACAATTCATGTATGTTTATTCTCATCTTCCTCTTTATCTTCTTCTTCTTCTTTGGGTTTTAACAGCAGCTTGAATCCAAATTGTTGCACTACTGCCAACTTCTGGCTACTTAGGTTCTTATGCTTTTCCAGCTCCCAGCTTCTCATGTCACTCGGGCTCCTCTTTCTCCTTTAAATTCCTTTGCAGTCTTCAAAAACCCAAACAGCCCTCTTCTTCTTCGTGCAGTTTCTCCACCCTCCAACATCCCTTTGATGGTACTCTCTGCTCTGCCTGCTTCCTGAAATATGTTCATCATTTCCTTTGTAGCTCTAGTATATTTCCTACATGTTGTAAGAGAGTTTGATGGTTTCTGGCTCTTGACATTCATTACAAAAACCTGTCAGATGTTTTCTGTCTTTGTCTTCTTCGTCTACTTTGACTTTGTCTGCTGTGTCGGTAGCGCCACCTTGTGAATGAGGGATTCAGTCTTGCACATGTGCAGTCAACGCGGTCAGGCCACGCGGTCAGAAAGTTTGGGCTGCACGTGGACGTCCGTGGAATGGAGACGATGACCCTTTTTAATTCTCCTACAATAACACTGCACTGTGATGGACTGGCGATCTGTCCAGGGTGGACCCTGCCTCTCACCCAAAGATGCTGGGATAGGCCCCAGCCCCCCCGCAGCCCAAAAAAGATTAAGCGGAAGAAGATGAATGTTGGAATGAATAATACTACATTGGCAATGTTAACCTTGACCTTTGACCTTTTGACCATAAACCCATAATTTCAGATCAGGATCAGGGTGTTGGTGGGAATTTTGTTTAATGTTTATTTGAAAGGAACATTACATACTAATGAACATTAATACAAATGTAAGCATGCCAGATATAGCAATACTGATAATTACCTCCACCAGACCGCAGGCCAGGAGGTTATGGTTTTGCTGGCATTTGTCTGTCTGTTTGTCTGTCTGTCTGTTGGTTAGCAAGATAACTCAAAAAGTTTTGAACAGATTTCGATGAAACTTTCAGGCGTTGTTGGAAATGCTACAAGGAAGAACTGATTAAATTTTGGGGATGATCCGGATCACTGTCTGGATCCAGGAATTTTTTAAAGGATTCTTTAACATTGTGAGATACGGCCATTTTCAACATGTGTGCAGGCCCAATGGAGGGCGCTGCTTGTCGTGTCTGACGAACACAAACTCCACCTTCTTCAAAGTTTTAGGCACAAAAGCACGCAGAAAACAGTGGTGGGCCGGGCCCGGCAGCGTGCCTGTGTTTACGCTACGCTGCAAAAGCTGACACGGGCAGCTGACCCACGCGGGATTATTTTGCAGAAATTCCCCGGGCAGCCAAAGGGGCTGCGCAAAAACAAGCTCTCTGCTGGGGAAGCTTCCAAATCCTCTTTTGCTGCGGAGCACAACCCCAATAAAACCCACGCCAACTTGTCTACCCAATTTGCAATCATCAGTGAACCCCTGAGTGCTGCTTTCAGTGATCTATGAAAACGCTCGCATAACCCATTGGCCTGTGGGTTGTACGCAGTTGTGAGATGAATTGCAACGCCCGCAGCCTGGGAGTTTGGAGATGGAAGAGATGGACACAACAGCAACACTTCAGTTTATTACCTCCGCCAAGGAGGTAATGCTTTTACTACAGAACCACTAATCCTATCATTGTGAATCCAATTGCTAGTCATATGTTTTCATGGTCAAGGAATCTGAAAACGTACACACAAACAGTGTATGGGGGGGAACTGTGGCGCTTGGTGGAGGTCTGCGCTCTCCGAGTGCTTTTCTAGTTACCTCTGCCAGGCCGGAGGTTATGTTTTTGCCGGCGTTTGTCTGTCTGTTTGTCTGTCTGTTTGTCTGTCTGTTTGTTTGTCTGTTTGTTAGCAAGATAACTCAAAAAGTTTTGAACAGATTTCAATGAAACTTTCAGGCGTTGTTGGAAATGCTACAAGGAAGAACTGATTAAATTTTGGGGATGATCCGGATCACCGTCTGGATCCAGGAATTTTTTAAAGCATTCTTTAACATTGTGAGATACGGCCATTTTCAACATGTGTGCAGGCCCAATGGAGGACGCTGCTTGTCGTGTCTGACGAACACAAACTCCGCCTTCTTCAAAGTTTTAGGCACAAAAGCATACGGAACACAGTGGTGGGCAGGGCTCAGCAGCGTGCTGTGTGCCTGTGTTTGCGCTACGCTGCAAAAGCTCAGACGGGCAGCTGTCCGCCGCTGGATTATTTGGCAGAAATTCCCCGGCCAGCCATAGTAGCTGTGCAAGAAGAAGCTCTCTGCCGGGGAAGTTTCCAAATCCTCTTTTGCCGCGGAGCGCAACCCCAATAAAGATTAGATGTACGACGAAGGTTGAGTGCAAGCAAGATGTTTGTGTCTGTGAACATTCCGTCTTTTGGCGAGTTGATACGTAAGAATGTTTACAGTTTTATGAGAAGGTTGCTGGCATGTAACAATCATCTCATATCAGCAATTGTCAACTCGTCACTCACACTTCACTCCAGCATTTGGAAGTGGTGGCGTTCCATTTTATACTGAGTCCAATATTGTATGTTATTGTTGTTACAAGAGCGCCGAGTGTCTGCTGATCTGTATATACTTTTATTTATTTATTTTCTACTCGTTTTAGTTCTGCATTTAATATGAACCCTGAGTTTCAAATAAACGTTTGAATTTTGAATAAAACCCACTCCAACCTGTCTACCTAATTTGCATCCGTCACTGAAGCCCTCAGTGCTGCTTTCAGTGATCTATGAAAATGCTCGCATAACCCATTGGACGGTGGGTTGTACACGGTTGTGTCATTCTTTTGTTTTTTCTTTTGAATTCTTGGATGGAACATGGGTGGCCAATATAAGCTGCAGATTCAGCCATCACACATTTCGGATAACTTATGTTGAACTGTATAATCAGAGGAGTTATTGTCTAATTTGACCTTGTTGGATTTTATTACCCCTTTGTTATATTATTCACTTTCTTTTAACCTGTACTCTTAATCTATTCGAAATAAAGATTAATTAATTCATTCATTCATTCAATTGCAACGCCCCCAGCCTGGGAGTTTGCAGATGCAGGAGATGGACACAACGGCAACACTTCAGTTTATTACCTCCGCCAAGGAGGTAATGCTTTTACTACTGAACCACTAATCCTATCATTGTCAATCCAATTGCTAGTCATATGTTTTCATGGTCAAGGAATCTGAAAACGTACACACAAACACTGTATGGGGGGGAACTGTGGCGCTTGGCGGAGGTCTGCGCTCTCTGAGTGCTTTTCTGGTTTGCCTCTGTAGTCCCCTGGCAGGTCACAAAATCACACAAGCAAACAATCATACATGAGCAGAATTGGGCTATTTTTGGTCGAAGAGGAGGAGAGGAAAAATGTGTGTTAGGAGGGAGAGAGAGAAAAGGAAAGGTAGAAGTGTGGAGGTGAGAATAGGAATGTTAAATGTAGGGACTATGACTGGTAAAGGCAGAGAGTTGGCTGATATGATGGTGAGAAGAAAGGTAGATATACTGTCTGTTTAAGAAACCAGATGGAAGGGAAGCAAGGCTGGGTGCACTGGAGATGGAATTAAACTGTTCTACCATGGTGTAGATGGGAAGAGAAATGGAGTAGGAGTAATCTTGAAGGAAGAGTATGTGAAGAGTGTTCAGGAGGTAAAGAGGGAGTCAGACAGAATCAGGAGTTTGAAAATAGGAGTCAATGGTGTGATGTTGAATGTTGATAGTGTGTTTGCTCCACAAGTTGGATGTCAGATAGAAGAGAAAGAGGAATTCTGGAGAAAGTTGGATGAAGTGGTAAAGAGTGTTCCCAGGGGGGAAGAGAGTGGTGATTGGAAGTGGACTTTAATGGACATGTAGATGAAGGGAACAGAGGTGATGAGAAGGTTCTGGGTAAGTATGGTCTTAATGAGAGAAATATGGAAGGACAGATGGATGTGGAGTTTGCTAAAAGGATGGAAATGCTCCTTAGTATTATCCCTTTCACCATCCTCATCATCTGCAGCAGTTGTATGAAGACATATTACTACATTTACAATAACCAGCCTCATCATCATATTTAGGACTCACACAAGAAAAGTCCGAAGTTATCACTATAGAATCATTACCAAGTTTATGAGACTTCTCCATGAAGAGAAACACTAACTTAATTAGTTTTGTTATCTTTGCCTGCAAAGCAATGAAGCTACGTGTATCCGAAGTATTAATATGAACATTTGCATCATTTTCATGAATAGAAGTAAAACAATAATCCTCCGATAATAGGGCCACCACCCCTATGGGTGGTAATTATTCAATCAAGGACCGTTCTCTCCTTTGTTATAATTTTGTAAATGATTGTCGTCTACAATTAAGTGTTTTAATCCTTCAGGTATTTTGTTTCCACTCTCACTCAAAGAAACAATGAACAAAACCCTCACTCCTGTACTTTCCATCTGAAATTGCATCCACGCTTCATAAATGGCATCAAGTGGTAGAAGAGCATCCCACTTTACCCTGCCCATCTGCCCTGCCAACATGATGAGGGTACGGTCAGTTGGCAAAACGGGGTACACAGATCTGCCCAGTCCTGGCCAAATGCAAATACGCCCAATGACTTAATGACTTTTGTCAATGTAGATCCTTGGTATAACACTCGCTCGCTTAATTGGTCAAATAGGGTAGCAGTACAGGGGAGAGATGCACTGTAAGCCGTTGCATGCTCAGAGAGTGTCAAGCTGTTGGAAGGGGACATCACCACTTCAAAGAAAAAAGGTGTTCCCTGTTGAAATTAACCTTGTATTCACAGAGTAAGGAGTGTCATCATGTTTCTAATCAGTGGAGTGATGTGTTGTGCCAGGTGTGATTCAAAATTAAATTTGCTATGTTTTTTCTGTATATACAGTAGCCTCTCTTAAAAAACCAAACAGCCTGTAGTAGCTGCATTAAATTAAATTAAATTAAATTAAATCACCCTTATTGTCATTCAACTGTACAACCAATCATGTACAGCAGAACGAGATTGTGCTTTACCTATCTACAGTGTAAATCACACACACCCCAAGCACAGAATCAGAGGGCCGCTGCCATGCAAGACGCCGCCACAGAGTTCCCTCCTCCATTCCATTTATTGCTGAGCACCAAGCTGGATGGCAGGAAGTTCCACTTTTACATGGTCTTTGGCATGACCCGGCCGGGATTTGAACCCCTGCCTCCCGGGTGTGGGAGATAATTAGCTGTGGAGATAATTAGGAGCAGAGAACACACAGCATGGATCACCACTAACATTTGCAATTCCACACTGATATCTGGAGTCGTGCTCGCCAAGATTTCTGATCACTTCCCCATTGTACTGTTTCTTGACCTTGCCGTTAGGCCCTCAATCTCAAGCCATAAACTAAAAATAAAAATACTTAATGAAGAAACCTTACAACGATTGAGTGAGGACTTGCATGTCAAGGCATGGGATAGATTCTACAATTGTAGTGATGCTGATGCTGCGTTTGACGCCTTGACCAAGGAAATAACAATCCATCCAGAGGACGATTCCTGTCAAGACTATCACATGTAATCGTACTATTCAACATCCATGGCTTTCTAAGGGCATATTAAAATCTATTAAGTACAAAAATAAATTATATAAATGCTACATAAGAAATCCAAATATTAACAATAAAAATGTATATACTAATTATAGAAATAAATTAACATATTATTAGAAAGAGTAAGAGTAATTACTACGCAGAACTTATAAATGCATCACAGGGTGATTTCAAGAAATCCTGGAGAATACTATGGTTCTAAATAGGGACCAAAAAGCCCCCACACTTCCGAACAATAACGCGGTCAGTAATGTCACCAGTAATGCCACTCTCACTGACAAATTTAATAATTATTTTGTTTCCATTGGAGAAAATTTATCTAATAAAATTAACCAACCCCAGGCAGCCTCTTTCAAACACTATCTATCAGGAAACTACCGAAATTCTTTCTTCCTGAAGCCACCTGATTGTGAGGAAGTCTGGAAAATCATCAAGGACCTTGACATGGTTAGTGACCCTAAGAACAGGTACGACTCGAGAATGACACAATTTACCATTTATTGAATACAGTGTGAGTGAATGGGTGCGTGTATGCGTATCTGAATATGTGTATAGTGAGCAGGCGAGTCAGCTGAGGTGAGCAGAGCACCATACAACCTGGCAACCCTAGGGAGAGACAGAGGGAGAGTTAGCGGCTGTCAAAGCAGGGTATGTACTGAATAGTACAGCGCTTACTGTCAGGGGTGGTAGAGTGGAGCACAGGTTAAGCACTGAAGCTTCGGCCAGGAGGATAATGCCAGCAGAGCCGCAGGAGAAGCTGAACGCCAGTGTGAGGCAGTGGTGAGTCCGCCGCCAGGTGGAAGGTACCTGCCGCCACGGATCTCCACCTGTGCACAGGGGATCACGAAAAAGGTGAGAGGAAAGGATGATAGCTTACTTGGAAGCAAGGAGTCGATGGGTCCAGTAGACGCCGGCCCGGACAGGGACTTGACGGGGCTAGGAAGCCCAACGTGGAGAAAACTTGACGAGGCTAGGAAGCTCGACGAGGAGTTGGCGAAAGCAGGTCCCTAGGGAAGGAAACAGATGACTCCGCACAGAATACCGAACCTGATGGTATAAATATCCAGAGCATGATGAAGAGCGGGTGTGCGCACAGGTGTGGTTAATTGGCAGGCATGACAGTATCCCCCCCCCCCGATACGCCTCTCGGCAGTCGTTCCAACCTTCCTGGGTGTGTCCGATGGAAGTCCCTGACGAGCTGCTTTTCCAGCACGAAGGAGGGACGTACCCAGGATCTCCACTCCGGCCCATAGCCCTCCCAGTCCACCGGATACTGCAGGCCACGACCCCGGCGACGGACGTCCAGGATGGCGGTGACTGGCTACGCCGGGTCGCCGTTGATCACCCTCGGTGGGGGTGGAGTCCTGGGAGGAGGACACAAAGGGCTGGAACAGACGGGCTTGACCTAAGAAACATGAAAAGTTGGACAGATGCTGAGGGAAGGGGGGGAGTTAGGCGCACAGAGACAGGATTAATGATCCGGCTGATGGGAAAAGGCCCAATGAACTGTTGCAACGTCTTCTTCCTCTCAGCCTTCAAATTAATGTGCTTTGTAGACAACCATACCTGTTGGCCCACCCGATAGGCAGGAGCCGGAACCCCATGCTGGTTGGCCACCAAAGTGTTGCGCTCTGCCATACATTGTAGTGCCGCCCTGGTAGCCCTCCAGATCTGACCGCAGCGCTTCAGGTGCGCGTGAACAGAAGAAACAGCGATGTCCCCCTCCTCCTCAGGGAACAGTGGGAGATAGCTCAAGTAGGTTCATTTTGTCTTCTTTTAATTATTATTCTTTTGTTCTTATTAAAGACAAGAATAGAAAGGAGATGTATTTACCTTCTTAACATGTTTCGACTGTACACTGCAGCCTTCATCAGAAGAGTCAGCTGATTGCTGCCAGGTGACATTTATCAGCTGATTTTCGTAGGCGGGGCCAGCTCAGCAGATCTGTTAGATCCACCGAGCCGGCCCCGCCTTCCGCCATCAGATGGTCTCTGGAGAATGTGATCCCAGGTGTGGGAATTACGGAACCAATTCAAAGGATCATGAAAAAATACAAAATAAACACAGCAGTAAAACCACACAAAAAAATTAAGGCAGTTATTAGTACACCCCAAGGACAGAATAGAACAAGATAAAAAATGCAATGTAATATATGAAATATGCAGATCATGCAACAAAACCTACATTTGAGAAACTGGAAGATCATTCACCACAAGAAAAAAAGAACACCAGAAGGAATGTGAGAAGGAAACACAAGGATGACTCAAAAGATCACAAAAAGAAAAGGCAGAACAAGAAACATTAAAATCAGCAATATCAGGTCACTGCAAAAGAAATAATCACATCATGGACTGGGACAACACAAAAATTATTGGATCAGAGAGCAACAGACACAAACGCTGGATCAAGGAGGCCATAGAAATCAGGAAGCGGGGAAAAGACACCATGAACCGAGATGAGGGGGCCTTTATGCTTTCCCACACCTGGGATCACATTCTCCAGAGACCATCTGACGGCGGAAGGCGGGGCCGGCTCGGTGGATCTGACAGATCTGCAGAGCTGGCCCCGCCTATGAAAATCAGCTGATAAATGTCACCTGGCAGCAATCAGCTAACTCTTCTGACGAAGGCTGCATTGTACAGTCGAAACATGTTAAGAAGGTAAATACATCTCCTTTCTATTCTTGTCTTTAATAAGAACAAAAGAATAATAACAGTGGGAGATTATAGCCCGGCGAGGCTTCGAAGGGAGACATGCCGATAGCAGTAGAGATAGTGGTGTTATGAGCATATTCAATCTAGGGGAGGTGAGTGCTCCATGATGATGGATTAGTGGTAGTGACGCACCGCAGCGCAGCCTCCAACTCCTGGTTCACTCGTTCACACTGCCCATTGGTTTGTGGATGGTAACCTGATGGTAGACTTGCCGTAGCCCCCAGAGCAGTGCAGAATGACTTCCAGACTTGGGAAACAAACTGGGGACCCTGATCGGAGACGATGTCCAGAGGAATCCCATGCAGCCTAACCACATGCTGGACAAGGTGGTCCGCTGTCTCCCTAGCTGTGGGTAGCCCCCGCAGGGGGATGAAATGGTCAGCCTTGGAAAATCTGTTGACCAGGGTGAGGATAGCCATGTGCTGATTGGACATAGATAGGCCGGTGATAAAATCCAAGACCATGTGGGACCACGGTCTGCTGGGGATAGGAAGGGAGTGGAGCAGCCCGGCTGGTGGGGAAGAAGATGTCTTACCACACTGGAGACAGACTCGGATGTAGTCTCCCACGTCCTTCTGGAGGGAAGGCCACCAAAATGTCCTCTGCAGAAGGGCCACAGAACGCGCCCTTCCTGAGTTGCACGCAAACTTGGACAAATGACCCCACTGAATGACCTCCCCCCGAACGGCCGCTGGGACAAACAGTTTCCCCGCTGGCCCCCCGCCCGGGTTGGCCTCGTCAGCCTGCACACTCACGACCCTGTCCTTGATGCCCCAAGAGAGGGCGCACACGACACACGATGAGGGGAGAATAGGGTGCTTGATCATCTCCGCTGTCTCTGGGGCAAACTGATGGGACAGGGCATCCGGCTTTGTATTCTTCGACCCGGGACGGTAGGTAATGGTGAAATCGAATCGTCCAAAGAACAAAGACCAGCGGGCTTGCCGTTTGTTCAGACGCTTGGCTTTCCGGAGGTACTCCAGATTTTTGTGGTCAGTCCAAACGACGAATGGCTGAGAAGTGCCCTCCAGCCAGCGACGCCACTCCTCCAACGCAAGCTTGACAGCCAACAGCTCCCTGTCGCCGATGTCGTAGTTGCGCTCAGCTGGGGATAGGTGACGGGAGAAAAATGCGCAGGGACGTATCTTGCCATATGCCGAGGGAGCGCTGAGACAGGACGGCTCCAACCCCCGAATCCAATGCATCCACTTCCACCAGACATCGGAGAGCGGGGTTCACCTGCGTCAGTATAGGGGAGGAGGAAAACTTGTCCTTCAGGTAAGCAAAAGCAGCAGCTGCCTCCTCCGTCCACCGAAAGGACACCTTAGTAGAGGTCAGACTGGTTAGAGGAAGAGCAATATGACTGTAATCTTGAATAAAGCAGCGGTAAAATTTAGCGGACCCCAAGAACTGTAGAAGCTGCTTCCTGGACGAGGGGGTGGGCCATTCCACCACCGCCTTTACCTTTACCGGGTCGGGGATGATCTCCTTGTGGGCGATCACGAAGCTAAGGAAGGATGTTCGGGAGACATGGAACTCACATTTTTCAGCCTTCACGAAGAGTTTATTCTCCAACAGCCACTGCATTTCCCACCTCACATGCACACGATGTTCATCCAGGGACTGAGAAAAAATCAGAATATCATCCAAGTAGACAAATACAAACATGCCCAAAAAAATCCCTTGCCACATCATTAATCAACCACTGGAAGACAGCAAGGGCATTGGTCAGCCCAACAGCATGACCAGATATTCAGAATGCCCACTAGGGGTCCGGAATGCTGTCTTCCATTCATCACCCTTCCGGATCCACACCAGATGGTAGGCGTTGTGCAGATCCAACCTAGTAAACCAAGAGGCCCTCTGGAGGGGATCAAAAGCGGAATTGGTTATATTATTTAACTCCCGAAAGTCAATACACGGCCTTAGCGAGCCATCCTTTTTGCCGACAAAAAACCCCTGCCCCCACCATTGATGATGACGGTCAGATTATGCCTGAACTCAAGGACTCCTTGATGTACTTGTCCATTGCTGCACGCTCCGGGGCCGACAGGTTGTAAAGTCTACTAGAGGGCAGCGGAGCACCAGCTCAGAGATTAATAGCACAATCATACGGGCAGTGGGGGGGGGGGGGGCTGAGATTTACTGAAGACAGCCCCAGAGTTGTAATATTCAGATTGAACTCCTGACAAATCGGGAGAAGGAGAGACAGGAGCACCCAGAGGCACGGAAGGCGAGCACGCAGCAGACTGTAAACAAGCACTCAAGCAGAATGAACTCCAGGAAACAACACTCCCAGAATGCCAGTCAGTCAAAGGGTTGTGCAGGCGAAGCCAGGGATAACCGAGAATAACCGGGGTGGAGGACCCCGGCAGAACATACAGTCTTAGCTCTTCCTGATGGTTGCCTGATATAATAACTGACACTGGGGCAGTCCGATGGGTGACCATGGCCAAAGGGGCTTTAGACAGAGCAATGAGTCTCAAGGGGGTTTCTAATAACTGGACGGGAAGCCCCAACCAGGTTGCCAGCTCCCCAGAAATAAAGCTCTGCTCGGCCCCTGAATCAATGAGTGCATATGTGATTGTCTCTCTATGACCATAACTTAAGCAAATAGGAATCAGGAAATGGGACAGGGGATTATTGCGAGGTGAGTCCGTGAGTCCCCCTACTGCGACGCATGGACTCCCCCTTTTGGCCGTTTGGGACATGACTTGATCCTATGCTCCTCGCTCCCGCAGTAAAGGCACAACCCCAACTCTCAGCGGTGCTGTCTTTCTGCCTACGATAACTTGAAACCACCCATCACCATAGGTTCCGGATCATCCGGGGAATCAGCAGAGGGAAGGGCCGACGGGGGAGCTGTAGGGAGCGGTGGGACTGACCGCCCGAGTGACCGGAAGCTCTCTGCTTGGTCGCCTGCTCCCTCAGTCTGTTATCAAGACTAATGGCCAGTGATATTAGCTCTTGTATACTAGTGGGCTTATCTAAGCGGGCTAACTCATCCCGCAGACTAGGAAATAGGCTCCCAACAAAAATACTACACAATGAGGCATCTTCCCACCCCACCTCCGTGGCCACCACCCAGAAGTCCACGGCATAATCGGCAACAGCTCTAGCCCCTTGCCAAAGATACAACAACCAGGGGGTAAGCACATTATCGCGGTCGGAGTGACCAAACACCTCCTGAAACTCACTGACAAACTGTGTGTATGTTAAGGACGCATAATTAGCCCTAGCCATTATGGCATAAGCCCATGCCAAAGCCCGCCCCTCTAACAGATTGATCACATAACCTATACGACTCTGGTCAGTGGGAAAATCCCCTGGCACCCGCTGAAATACAATATCGCATTGCATAAGGAACCCCCTAGCTTCCCCCAATTTACCACTAAAACGGGTGGGAGTCGGGACAGGAATGAGCCATAATGCGGGGCCCGGTGTAGGCTGACTAGCGGTGGAGCTAGCGGGAGCAGAGGAGCTAACGAAGATTGAAGGGAAAGCCTGCGGGCTAACCAGGCCATTCAACCTATCAGTTACCCAAGCTAGCTGTGTCAAAATAGCCTGCTGTTGGTAGGCTAACTGGTCAACTCGAGTCTCTAAGTTGTTAATCCTGCACACTAACGCGCTGTCTGCTGGGTCATTTTGGCTGAGTTGTACTGACATGGTTAGTGAACCAAAGAGCAGACACGACTCAAGAATGACACAATTAACTGTTTATTGAATACAGTATGAGCGAGTAGGTGCGTGTTTACGTATCTGAATATGTGTATAGTGAGCAGGCAAGTCAGCTGGGGCGAGCAGAGCACCATACAACCTGGCAACCCTAGGGATAGACAGAGGGAGAGTTAATGGTTGTCAAAGCAGGGTATGTACCGAATAGTACAGCGCTTACTGTCAGAGGTGGTGGAGTGGAGCACAGGTTAAGCACTGAAGCTTCAGCCAGGAGGATAGTGCCAGCAGAGCCGCAGGAGAAGCTGAACGCTGGTGTAGGAGGCAGGTGAGTCTGCCGCCAGGTGGAAAGAATCCGCCGCCACAGATCTCCGCCTGTGCACAGGGGATCACGGAAAAGGTGAGAGGAAAGGATGATAGCTTATTTGGAAGTGAGGAGTCGATGGGTCCAGTAGATGCCGTCCCAGACAGGGACTTGACGGGGCTAGGAAGCCCGATGTGGAGAAAACTTGATGAGGCTAGGAAGCTTGACGAGGAGTTGGCGAAAGCAGGTCCCTAGGGAAGGAAACAGACGACTCCGCACAGAATACCGGACCGTCAGTGGATCTGACGGTCCGGTACTGTATTCTGCAGTAGGTATTCTTAACTACTGCATTAATCTGTCTGTAATCTCTGGAGTAGTGCCACAAATAGCAAAAATTGCACAAATTATACCAATTTATAATTCAGGTGATAAGAATGATTTGACTCATTATTGTCCAATATCCATTCTGCCTACTCTTTCAAAGGTTTTGGAAAGAGTAGTTTATAACAGACTTACCAGTTACCTTGATAACTTCACCATTATTATCCCATCTCAGTATGGCTTCAGAAAGAAACACACTACCTATATGGCAATACTTGACCTAACTGGAAAAAAGTCAATGATGCAATTGAAAGAGGCAACTATGGTACTGGCAATTTTTTAGACCTGTCTAAAGCAATTGATACCATTAACCATGACATCCTAATTAATAAATTACAACATTACAGTATCAGAGGCCTTGCATTAGATTGGTTTATTAATTACTGTATCTCTCTGGAAGACTTCAGTGTAGTGAAATTAAAGGGTTTTATAGGTAATTTGATCTTGGTACACGTATTAGTGTAAACATGAATGTGAGTAGGAATGAAGATTTACTTTCATCACACTCAGTTCCTTGTTAGGGCACCATCCATGTTTTATCGAGGTGGAAACTCTTATGCACTAAGACTTAAGCTTAAGAATTTAGCAATTGGTAAGTTAAGCCTTAGTTAATAATCCTATTGAAAATATTTGATCAGTCTCATAATAAACCCTTGTGTGAGTTCTTGTCTCTGATGATCAAGAAGATGGACATGAAATCAAACAATAACTCCCATATGTCTTTCAATGATTTAATAAGAAATGCCAGAGTAGGTTAACATATGTGGATAACTTTAAAACAGAGAATTTACATGTATCATGGGCGTCATAGACTGTTACTGAGTTACTTATGAACCAAGCATTTGTGTAACCACATGAAGCATAGTTTAATTTGTCAGTACACTGGAAATTGGCAAACCATAAAATAGCATTGGTTAATAAAAGTGGATGTGATTTTATGAAGAAAATGATAATTAACTTTATAAAAAAATTAGAAAATTTGTTTTACTCTGAAAAAAGAACGTAGATTAATGAAAGACAACGTGCATTTTGAGATTTTGATGGGTGTTTGCATAAAATTAGTTTCAAAGAACTTATATCAGGAATATTCTGAAGACAAGTGTAAATTACATAACAGAACGTCAGTCGCAGAAACTTTGCGTTCCAATGGGTAGCAGGCGGGTCCACTGGATTCTGTTTCAATGGACCAGTGTGGGTCTGTGGGGAGACTCCATACATTTATGGCCTCCTCCCAGGATCCCTGGGTCAACATTTATGGCCTCCTCCCTGGACCAACAACACCACATCACTGGCCAAGAAGGCCCAAACTCACCTCCTTTTCCTCCGCAGACTGAGGAGAGCATGAGTCCCACCCCCCATAATGCAGTCTTTCTACCAGGGCACCATTGAGAGCATCCTCACCAACTGCATGACGGTGTGGTATGGAAGCTGCACAGCCGCCTGCTGGAAGACACTACAGCGCATAGTGGATGCAGCCAGCAAGATCATTGGGCCCCCCCTGCCCCCCGCCCCCTTCTTGGACAGCTACCCCACTCGCCTCACCCGCAGAGCCACCAACGTCACAGGTGACACCTCCTATCCCCCACACTCCCTCTTCAGCCCCCTGCCCTTAGGGAAAAGGTACCCTCGCCTCTGGGCCCGCTCCACAAGACTGCTGAACAGCTTCGTTCATCAGGCCATCAGGACCCTGAACTCTGTCCACTCCTCCCTGCTTCCCAGACAGTAACACCTGCACAATAACTATCTCAGATCTTGGCACAGAAAGACTGGCACACCAACAATAATACTGTTGTTATGTTGTACTTTTGCTGCCACATGTCTCTGCACTTTAACTGCAACCATTTGCACAAATGCCATATCTGCTGCTGTCTGTGTATCACTGCAATACTGATCATGTGCAATCATATCTGTCACTACCTGCACCTACAATACTGCATAGAAATGCACTATGGATATTCATCTCTAGCTGTCCGAATATAGGATTGCTGGGTTTATTACCACTAATTGTTTACCTAAACTAATCGATTACCTCTATGGAGGTCAGAGTCCTTCTGGCTGCCATTGGTACCACGGGTTGCATCACTGTATATAGATTGTACATAGACTGCTGCTGTCGCTGTTTGTTCTTCCAGCCTATTTTCCTTTCTTCTATAAAATGCACACCGATGTAGAGAGAAATGCCATTTCAATTCTCCTGTATGTCCTGCACGTATAGAAGTATTGACAATAAAATCTTTCAATACTTTTAATCCTTTATTGCTCTCCAGATGGGAAAGTCAGGGCCTGACTTGTGGTACCTCACATTTCACCCTGCACCAGATAGTCCTGCATTGTAGAGTGGGTATGATTCATGTATTTATATGGGTCACCATCTATTCATCTACAATGTATATAAGTTATTTACACAGTTTTACTTTCCATGGGTAATCCCTTTGTCTATTATGCTGTGTGTGTTTCTGTTATTTTGGTTGTCTACTGTCATGCTGCTGTTACACTGTAATTTCCCAGTTTGGGATCAGTAAAGTCTATCTACCTGTTGGTGTTTTTGCTGTGCATTTTCCTCCATAGAATTTATCAACAAATTGTCACAAAAACATACATTCTGCTTTTAGATACAATTGCTTAAACCCATGTATCTCCAGACCCAAAATAAGATAAGATAAGATAAGCCTTTATTAGTCCCACAATGGGGAAATTCCAGGATTGCAACAGCACAGGGATAGCAACACTCAGAGCAACAATCAGAAGGCAAGAAAAAACAACATCTAGCAAACATATGTCCATATTACTATAAATGTATATATATAGACACACAGTGCAGAGCATTATGGCTGGTGGATGTGCAGCAGAAAGTCTAAGCTCTCTCTCCGCGGATGCAGCGGGCCAGCTGGAAGTCTTTGGGCATGATGGTGACCCCCTTAGCGAAGAAGAGACCACCAGGTGGGTCTTGCTGGTCTCCTGCAGAGCCATGACGGCGAAACTCAGGAAACGCAGGACGGTCTTGAAGTCCTGAGCGATCTCCCTCACCAGGCGCTGGACGGGCAGCTTACGGATGAGCAGCTCCGTGGATTTCTGGTAGCATATACATAACAATCTTGCCTTTTTCCAAAGCTATATCCCCTAAATTTAATAAAGAAAAGCCTTATTGCTTCAAAAAGAATCTATTAAGCTGACATTTATATTTAAATTATTCTTTAGTAAACTGCCAATTTTGATTTGCTGTTAACTGAGCAAAATACATTTAATAAATGCCTGTCTATCTATACACTGTAGAAGGTGAGGAAACTAATATAAGATAAGATAAGAAATGATAAGATAAGATAAGATAAGATAAGCCTTTATTAGTCCCACAATGGGGAAATTACAGGATTGCAGCTGCAAAGGGATAGCATCAATCAGAGCAATAGTTACTAAGATAACTGATTAGCAAAGCAGTAAATAAATATACATATGTACACAGATAGATAGATAGATAGATAGATAGATAGATAGATAGATAGATAGATAGATAGATAGATAGATAGATAGATATAGATAGATACATGCTTACTTTATTTCAAACAAAAAAGTAAAAAAAAAAACAGAACAAATGACGAGTGTGACAAATTGACAGTATACAGTGCTCGAAAGGGAGAAGGAAGAAGTGAACACTTATTAACTCCAACTCCTCTTTTCCATCAATACAACCCATGTGAACTATATTCAATTTACCACATTTAAGACTGCAAGTAAACAATTAACTATATTTTGTACATGTCAACATTGACACCCATCCATCCCAACATACATACAGTCCATACATCAAAACCAGCCACAAACAACACAGATATACACAGATATGCACAGCACTATCCCAACCACCATTCCATAGTGTCCCAGAGTGAGAATAGTGAATCGTACATATAAATACTACCCTTCTAACATATATTTTTTAAGCAAAAAAATGTTTATACCTATTTTTAAATTGATTTCTGTTTGTACATAATTTCAGTTCCGGCTCCAGACTGTTCCACAAATCCACCCCACAGACAGATATGCACAGACTTTTCTTAGTTGTTCTCATCTTAGGTTTTGTAAAGTTTAAGTCTCATCTCAAATTATAATCATTGTCTCTTTTTTTTGAATATTTTTTGTATATTAGTTGGGAGTTGATTATTGATTGCCCTGTACATTACTTGTGCTGTCTTAAATTTAACTAAATCCACGAACTTTATGACATGTGACTTTAAAAACAACGAACTGGTATGGTCTCTATATCCTACATTATTTATTATCCACACAGCTCTTTTTTGTAATGTGCATATTGACTGTAGGTTGGCCTTGTAGGTGTTTCCCCAGACTTCTACAAAATAGTTAAGATAAGGTAGAAACAGTGAATTGTACAGTAAGAGCCATGATTTATAGTCCAAGATGTATCTTGTCTTTCCCAGTATGCCTATACATTTTGCTAACTTGGCCCGGATGTGACTGATGAGAGGTTTCCAGCAGATTTTATTGTCTAGCGTCACCCCCAGAAACTTATTTTCCTGTACTGTTTCTATTCTGGTATCATCTATCGTTACCATTATTTCATGATTTATTTTATAATTTCCAAACAACATAATCTTTGTTTTTTTCAGATTTAGAGATAATTTATTTTTGTTGAACCACTGCGTTAACCTTTTCATTTCAGTTGTGACCACCTCTAAAACCTGCAGCAAATTCTCACCAGTGCAAAAGATATTTGTCATCCGCAAACAAAATAAATTTCAGAATTTTTGATACTTGGCATATGTCATTTATATACAAGATAGAGTTTGGGTCCCAAAACTGACCCCTGGGGCACACCACAAGTGATGTCCATGAAGGGTGATTTGTGCTCACCAATTTGTACAAATTGTTGTCTGTTACTTACAGTGGGGCAAAAAAGTATTTAGTCAGCCACCAATTGTGCAAATTCTCCCACTTATAAGATGAGAGAGGTCTCCAATTTTCATCATAGATATACTTCAACTATGAGAGACAAAATGAGAAAAAAAAAAGTCCAGAAAATCACATTGAAGGATTTTTAATGAATTAATTGGTAAATTCCTCAGTAAAATAAGTATTTGGTCAGTTACAAAAGTTCATCTCAGTACTTTGTTATATACCCTTTGTTGGCAATGACAGAGGTCAAACGTTTTCTGTAAGTCTTCACAAGGTTTTCACACACTGTTGCTGGTATTTTGGCCCATTCCTCCATGCAGATCTCCTCTAGAGCAGTGATGTTTTGGGGCTGTCGCTGGGCAACACAGACTTTCAACTCCCTCCAAAGATTTTCTATGGGGTTGAGATCTGGAGACTGGCTAGGCCACTCCAGGACCTTGAAATGCTTTTTACGAAGCCACTCCTTCATTGCCCGGGCGATGTGTTTGTGATCATTGTCATGCTGAAAGACCCAGCCACGTTTCATCTTCAATGCCCTTGCTGATGGAAGGAGGTTTTCACTCAAAATCTCACGATACATGGCCCCATTCATTCTTTCCTTTACATGGATCAGTCGTCCTGGTCCCTTTGCAGAAAAACAGCCCCAAAGCATGAAGTTTCCACCCCCATGCTTCACAGTAGGTATGGTGTTCTTTCTCCTCCAAACACGACAAGTTGAGTTTTTAGCACAAAGTTCTATTTTGGTTTCATCTTACCATATGACTTTCTCCCAATCCTCTTCTGGATCATCCAAATGCTCTCTAGCAAACTTCAGACGGGCCTGGACATGTACTGGCTTAAGCAGGGGGACACGTCTGGCACTGCAGGATTTGAGTCCCTGGCGACATAATGTGTTACTGATGGTAGCCTTTGTTACTTTGGTCCCAGCTCTCTGCAGGTCATTCACTAGGTCCCCCCGTGTGGTTCTGGGATTTTTGCTCACCGTTCTCGTGATCATTTTGACCTCATGGGGTGAGATCTTGCATGGAGCCCCAGATCGAGGGAGATTATCAGTGGTCTTGTATGTCTTCCATTTTCTAATAATTGCTCCCACAGTTGATTTCTTCACACCAAGCTGCTTACCTATTGCAGATTCAGCCTTCCCAGCCTGGTGCAGGTCTATAATTTTGTTTCTGGTGTCCTTTGACAGCTCTTTGGTCTTGGCCATAGTGGAGTTTGTAGTCTGAGGGTTTGAGGTTGTGGACAGGTGTCTTTTATACTGATAATGAGTTCAAACAGGTGCCATTAATACAGGTAACGAGTGAAGGACAGAGGAGCCTCTTAAAGAAGAAGTTACAGGTCTTTGAGAGCCAGAAATCATGCTTGTTTGTAGGTGACCAAATACTTATTTTACCGAGGAATTTACCAATTAATTCATTAAAAATCCTTCAATGTGATTTTCTGGATTTTTTTTTTCTCATTTTGTCTCTCATAGTTGAGGTCATATCCAACAAAGGGTATATAGCAAAGTATTGAGATGAACTTTTGTTATTGACCAAATACTTATTTTCCACCATAATTTGCAAATATATTCTTTAAAAATCAGACAATGTGATTTTCTGGATTTTTTTTCCCTCATTTTGTCTCATGGTTGAGGTATACCTATGATGAAAATTGGAGACCTCTCTCATCTTTTAAGTGGGAGAACTTGCACAATTGGTTGCTGACTAAATACTTTTTTCCCCACTGTAAATAACTTTCCACCCAACTCAGTCCGACCCCTCTTATCCCATACCATTTTTTTTTTTTTGGACTTATTTTGTACCCGTAGGTAGATTTGTTCTGCAGTCTGGTGACAAGCCACCAGTTGCCGGTCGCTGCGTGCGCAAGCGCCCCTTAACTCCCTAACCTGCATGTTTTTAGCATGAGGGAGGAAACCGGAGAAATCCCGGAGTAAACCCACGCAAACACAGGGAGAACAACCCACGATCTCATGATCCCCGCGATCCCCCGGCCGAGGGTAAACTGTGCTGCCGCGGTGCTAACCACTGCGCCACCGTGCAGCCCTTTCCAATTTCCTCAGTAGAATTCTGTGGTCAATGGTGTCAAAAGCTTTCTTTAAATCTATAAATACTCCTACAGCAAACTTTTTTTTTAAATCTATACAACTAGTAACTTCTTTTATAAGTTCGATCAGTGCCAAGGATGTTGATTTATCTGCTCTAAAACCATATTGGCTGTCTGTAAGGAGGTTGTGTTATTCAATGAAATCATCCAGTCTCTTAGTGAAGATTTTTTCAAGTATTTTGGAGAACTGTGAGAGTAAAGAGACCGGCCTCTAATTTGTGAAATAATGTCTGTCTTGTGGAGAATGTAGAAATGACGAGGCTGAGTTTGTCTCACGAGTCAGGTTTATTCACATTCTCCAACATCATCAAAAACAGGAAGAGAGGGAAACCTCCAGACATTCGTCCTTTTATACCCCAGGACATCAAAGCACACAGTCACATTGTATTTAATCCCAAGTCACAATGCGTCTTCTTCCAGGTCTTAACACCTCCATCTAAAGTCACTGGCGGCCAGGAAATCCCCCAAGGCCATCTCTTTGCATACCAAAGACCACATCTCACATCCTCCTGTAATCTCTTAGGAGGCTCTGTCCTTTTGTTCATCTGAGACGTGAAGCATACAGTAAGCACACAATGGCATACATATGAAGCATATGAAACCCACATATGTGTCCCACATGACCCCCCCCAAACGTCTAAGGTGGAACAACGTAATAACAGTCTGCATGTCATGATAAAATCACACACATCAGTCCACATGCTGCTTGGGCCTCAGTCTTCTCCCGTGTCTGCTGTAAGCGGGCTTTACCACCTCCGCGGCGCCCTCCTGCTGAGGAGCTGCTGTCTGAGGATGAGAACTGTTAGTCAATCCCTGTGGGTGCTCTGGGGAATGCACCCTAGGGGGTCTGCCGCACCGAGGAGCCCTAGCCAACTGCACACCTTCGTCAGCCAGCACAAAAGCGGGTTTGAGCCTGTTTATGCCAATCATTTCTTTTCTGCCTCCCAAATCTAGCAAAAAATGCTTATCCCCTGTTTCCAGCACTCTAAATGGTCCATCATAAGGGGGTTGCTAGGGTGGGCGATGGGCGTCATGTCTGACAAAAACAAACTCCGCATTTTTTAAAGCCTTAGGCACAAAAACGCGCGGAAAACTGTGATGAACGGGGCCAGGCAGCGTGCTCGATTCCGTGCTGCTCTGCAACCGCTGAGCTGGGAAGCACTCTGGCGCAGGATTATCTGGGAGAAATTCCCGGGCAGCCGAAGTGGCTGTGCAAAAACTAGCTCAGTCGGGGAGGCTTCTAAATCCTCTTTAGGTGCAGAACGCAACCCCAATAAAACCCATGGTAGCCTGTCCACCCAATTTGCATCCGTAAGCAACGCTCTGAGGGCCGCCTTCAATGACCTGTGAAAACGTTCGCATAACCCGTTAGCCTGCAGGTGATACGCGGTCGTGCAGTGGATCGTTGCCCCCAGGCTGCGGGCCATCGCCGACCAAAGTTCGGAAACAAATTGAGGGCCTCTGTCGGACGTAATGTCCGACGGGACTCCAAAACGCGCTACCCATGCCGTTAAAAACACGCGCGCCACCTCCTCGGCTGTGGTTGACGACAGTGGGACCACTTCCAGCCAGCGCGTGGTGCGGTCAACCATTGTCAGAAGATGTGTGCACCCCTGTGAGGGCGGGAGGGGGCCTATGAGGTCCACGTGAACATGATCAAACCTCTTAGCTGGGATGTGAAACGGCTCCAAGGGAGCTCTCGTGTGTCTGTGTACCTTGGCTCGTTGACAAGCCATGCAGGCTGCTGCCCACTTCTTAACTTGTTTGCGCAGGCTCGGCCATACAAATTTCTCTCCCACCATTTTGATCGACGCGCACACTCTCGGGTGTGCCAGAGAATGGATCGAGTCAAAAACGCGGCGGCGCCACGCGGTCGGTACCACAGGACACGGTCGCCCAGTGGAGACATCGCAGATTAGGGGGGGCATACCGTCTTGCAGCACTCTGTTCTCCAGCCTTAATCCTGTTGGTCCAGACTGGAGCGCGCGCACGTTCGTGTCGCTAACCTGATCTGCGGCCATGGCTGCATAATCTATCCCTACGCGGACTGGGGCCGCGCGCACTTCCACGTCGCTAACCCGGTCCGCGGCCATGGCCGCAAAATCTGCCCCTATGCGGGCTGGAGCCGCCACTGCGCGCGAGAGGCAGTCTGCCACTACATTAAGTTTACCCGCCACATGATGGATATCGGTAGTAAACTCTGAGATCGCGGCCAGCTGTCTCTGCTGCCGGCCCGACCACAGTTCTGAAACCTTGGCCATCACGAAAGTCAGCGGCTTGTGGTCAACGAACGCGGTGAAACGGCGTCCCTCCAGCCAGAACTGGAAGTGGTGAATGGCCAAGTGGAGAGCTAACAACTCCCTGTCGAATGTGCTCTATTTTCATTCACTATTGTGCAAGGTCCTGCTGAAAAAGGCGAGCGGTTGCCAAGCTCCGGCTACATACTGTTCCACGACTGCCCCTATGGCCACATCTGACACGTCAGTAGTGAGCGCTATGCGGGCCGTTGGGACCGGATGTGCTAACAACGCAGCGTTTGCCAGGGCTGTTTTGACTTCCGAGAATGCGCGCTCTCGCGCCGGAGACCATTCTATTTTATTTGTGGGTTTTTGTTTTTTCATTGCAGCGTACAATGGTTGCATGAGCTGCGCTGTGTGGGGGAGGAAACGGTTATAAAAATTCACCATTCCCAAAAACTCCTGTAACGCTTTGACCATTTGTGGCTGGGGAAAATTTGTTAATGCGCGCACTTTGTCAGGCAGAGGAACCGCTCCTTCTGGAGAGACGCGATGTCCCAAAAAATCAATCTGCGTCACCCCGAACTGACACTTCACTGGGTTGATTATTAACCCGTGCTTTCCCAACCTCTGGAAAACTGCTGTGAGGTGGTTTTCGTGTTTGTCTTCGGAGGCGCTGGCTACCAAAATGTCGTCTAGGTAGACGAACACGAAGGGGAGATCGCGCAACACCGCGTCCATCATACGTTGGAATGTCTGCGCCGCGTCTTTAAGCCCAAACGGCATGCGCAAAAACTCGAATAACCCGAACTGAGTTATTACCGCTGTTTTAGGTATGTCCTCAGCGTGCACTGGGACCTGGTGGTAACCGCGTACCAAGTCTATCTTAGAAAAAACATGCGCCCCCGCCAAATGAACTGAAAAATCTTGGATATGCGGGATTGGGTAGCGTTCGTGCGCCGTAGCGTTGTTCATCCTGCGGAAATCTCCGCAAGGTCGCCACGAGCCATCAGCTTTCGGGACCATGTGAAGCGGTGAAGCCCATGGGCTTTTCGAACGCCTGATGATGCCCAACTTTTCCAGGTTGGTGAACTCCTCGCGTGCTATGGTCAGTTTAGCTGAATCCAAGCGCCGAGCTTTTGCAAAAACGGGCGGTCCGGTGGTAGTAATAAAATGTTCCACCCCGTGTTTAGCCACGGTCACCAAAAATGTTTGGACCGTGAGTGCTGGGAACTGAGTGAGCAGTGTGTGGAACTTACCACTTGCAGCTGTGACGTTGGCTTGTGCTGTTGGCGGGGCCACTCGAGCTGTACAGGGAATAGAACAAAAAGAGAGTGCATTAACCAGGCACCTGTTAGCAAGATCAACCAACAAACCATGTAAGCACAGAAAATCAGCCACTAACATATTGAAATTGACTGCAGCTATGACAAAAGTCCACTCGAATGTACGGCCGTGTAGGGACAGAAGCAGAGTCCTCTCACCAAAGGTCTTAATTGCCAAGCCATTCGCTGCTGACACCCTGGGACGTCAGCGGAGGAAGGTGTGATGAAACTCAGCTGAGAGCCTGTGTCCACAAGGAAATGGCTCCTTGAGCGCGCATCCTTCAAGTAGAGCAGCTTGTTCACTTCTCCGAGGGCCGCAGCTGCTACCGACCCCCGGTCTTGGCGTTTCCCGAGCGCATGAAATGGCACGGTGGTATACATTTGTGTGCCCTCTCTGCGAAGCGGCGATGGTAGAAACAAAGGACGTCGTCTGTTCCGTGTTTCTTGGCATCTGCCGCCGCCGTCGTCGGTGAGTCTGGTACTGCTGCCTCTGGCCCCCTGCCATCTCTGGACGTTGTGCCGAGCTCTGCTGCCGCGGCCGTGGCCGTGGCCGCGCGCAGTTTGTTGGCGTTGACGAGTCGTTGCGCTTCCTGGCCCAGCTCGCGGTAGTCTCGTCGGGCCAACAGTGGCGAACTGGCCAGGATCACTCTCACCGCTGATGATAGGGTACTGAGGAAAAGGTGGGTGAAGATGAAGTGATCATCGTCAGAGTCTTTCAACCTCAACAGCTTCTCCATCAGGTCCGCAGGCCTGTCGCTCTCAAATTCAGTCAGCGCCAGGAGCCCCTCTGCTCGCTCCTCCACCGAGGGGGTGAAGTACCGGATGAGCGCAGTCTTCAATGCGCCGTACTTGTCGCTGTCCGGCGGCTGGTTGATCAGGCTCTCCACATGCTGGGCTGTGTGGTTGTCCAGTTTTGCAACCACATGGTAGAACTTTGTGGCGTCTACCGAAATCCTCCGGAGGTTGAACTGTGCCTCAACCGCGTTGAACCAGGAGCGCGGATTGTTCTGCCAGAAGTCCGGTAGCTGAACTGTGGCTGCATTTGCTCAGCTGGCTCCTGACGAGTCTGGCTCGGGAGAATTTCTTTCACTCATGCTACGTCTTAGGGTCACCAGTGTGGAGAATGTAGAAATGACGAGGCTGAGTTTGTCTCACGAGTCAGGTTTATTCACATTCTCCAACATCATCAAAAACAGAAAGAGAGGGAAACCTCCAGACATTCGTCCTTTTATACCCCAGGACATCAAAGCACACAGTCACATTGTATTTAATCCCAAGTCACAATGCGTCTTCTTCCAGGTCTTAACACCTCCACCTAAAGTCACTGGCGGCCAGGAAATCCCCCAAGGCCATCTCTTTGCATACCAAAGACCATATCTCACATCCTCCTGTTATCTCTTAGGAGGCTCTGTCCTTTTGTTCATCTGAGACTTGAAGCACACAGTAAGCATACAGTGGGATACATATGAAGCATATGAAACCCACATATGTGTCCCACAGTCTCCTGTTTTATATAGTGGTATTACATTTGCTATTTTCATTTTGTTTGGAAATTTACCAGTTTGCAATGACAGGTTACATATGTGGGTGAGTGGTTTAACAATTCCTTCAATTACTTTTTTCACTATTGTCATGTCAATTTCATTCCAGTCAGTTGATTTTTTGTTCTTAAATTTACTCACAGTCTCGATAATTTCCTTTTCAGTAACTGCACCCAAAAAGATTGTGGTTGGATTTCTATCTTCTATTTCATTTACAGAACCATTGTTGTTTGTTTCTGGTGTCACTATTGATTTTGCTAATTCTGGACCAACGTTTACAAAAAATTTATTGAAACCACTAACCACATCCTCCATATTATCTATCAAATTCTCATTTTCAATAAAATATTCTGGATAATTAGCATTCTTAGGTCAGTTACTAATAATCCCATTGAGTACTTGCCATATTCCTCTTAAGTTATTTTTATTATCCTCTAATATTCTGTTGTAATATTCTTTCTTACAAGTCCTCATTATATTAGTAAGCTTGTTTTTATATCTTTTATATTTGATCTCAGCCTCTTCCGTTCTGCAGTTTATATAATGTATTCTTCTTTTTACATGCATTTAGTAACCCCTTGGTGACCCATGGAATATTTTTGTTTTGTTGTCTGTCACTGTATTGTTTTATAAGACAGTTTTTATTGTACAATGATTGAAATATTTGTAAAAATTTATCATATACTGGACTTCCAGTCTGGACACCATGGTGATGGCAGCTTAACGCTGAAGCTCCCAGACCCGATCCGTGAAAATACCTTGAAAATCAGATTTAACGGATTTTTGGAAGAGTGAAAATCAAAAGACAAAGTCATTATGCCTAAAGTAAAACAAAAGAGATCGACATTTACCAGGCCAAGACACGCATCGACCAGAGAATCTGACCTGGAGGACATCCACTCAGATGCAGAGGAGCTGAATGAAGCTAGCAACACGGTTAGCTTAAAAATGGTACTTCAAGAATTAAGACAATTTCGCCAAAAGTGTCGGGCCGAATTTCGTGAAATTAAAGACGAAATAAAAAGGACAAACAGCAGAGTGGACCAGGCTGAGGACCGAATCATGGAAGCAGAGGAAAGAATAAAAGGGCTGGAAGAAACCGTGCTGGAATTACTCAAACGACAGTCAAGACTGGAGGCTAAGCTAACCGACCAAGAAGGAAGACTAAGAAGAGACAACATAAGAATTCATGGTCTGAAAGAAGGAGTCGAGGACGGTTTCACCACAGTGGCTGCATGCATGGAATCCATACTGAGAGAGAAGTTGGAAATTCCCCAATCCACCGACTTGAAGATAGAAAGGGCGCACCTTACATCAGCTCCAAGGCCGTCAGCGGAAGCGCCACCAAGATCGGTGTTGGTGAAGTTTTCCAACTCCAGAATAAAAGAAGAGGTTGTGAGACGGGCTTGGCAGAAAAAAGGATTTATGCACCAAGAGAGGAAAGTCTTTGTGTAGCACGACTATGCCCTGGAGGTCCTTAAAAAGCGTCGGGAATACAACGACGCTAAAAAGGTACTACGAGAGAAGAAACTGTGCTTTCAAACTCCATTTCCGGCGAAGCTGCGGGTTTTTTACGGGGATGAGATGTGTCTCTACAACTCGGCGGAAGAAGCAACCACAGATATGGCGAGAAGAGGGCTCCCGGAAACGGTATATAAACCCGCAGCAGACCCGATCGAAAGAATCAAGGCTCAAACGTGGTGCACACAGAGACCCTCAAAATCCACAAGCCAGCAGCGGGAAACCCAGCGCCAGGGCTATAAGGAAAAACTGGACGCTTTCAGGAGGGAATAACGATATTTTTAATCAATCTGCACATCCAAACCTCCTCGTACAAGGTAACAAACATTAAAGGAGATGCAGAATCAGCAAGTATCAAGTGGTAAAATATTTCATGGAACAGACATAATATTAAAAAACAAATAAGTCTTTAAAAAAAAAACCAACAACAAAAAAACTTGTTAGAATAGAAATGTGACAATGAACCACATGATCTCTCCACACTAACAAATACTGTATTAACGTGGTTGTTTGCTGTGATCATGGTGGGAGGTTGTGCATATGCTATTTATAATATTTATTGTGGGGTAGTTTCTTATCTTGGGCACATTGGGAATGTATGGTTTCTATGGGAATGTATGGTTTCAAAAAAAAGATGGCTGCCACCGGAGTGAGGAGTGGTCTGATTTCTAGCCACTTTCTGCCTATCTACTTCTTCTTATTATTGTCTTTGTGTGTCTGGACCTGCAACAAGAAGGGTTTTCCGGCCAACTCAACTAAAGGTGAAGTTAAAAAGTTTTATTTATATGGATATGGGCATGGTCATTTCACCCTGTACTCTATCTGTGACAGGGACTGTCATTCGCGCATCGGCCTGTTCAGCCACAGACGGTGCTGTTCCAGCAGAGTAGACGTTTAGGATTCTCTTCCATGGTCATCATAGACCGACGGAGGCCGACGACGACTATCTGGTCTTCAAAAGCCCTGAGAAAAAGCTTCCAAAACAAGGTAAACATGGGTGCTAAGCAAATATCACAATATGGCAGAGGCTATACAGTTAAAGTGCTGTTAGTACTGCTACTTCTGGCAGGGGATATTCACCTTAACCCTGGACCTGCCACTATTAAACAGCAGACCACTGGGTTAGCACAAACAACTGAGCCGGCGGATTGGTTGTTGCTATCTACGGCCCGGCTAACATCTGAACCGGCTGATCGCCCGCTGCTATCTACGGCCCTGCTAACATCTGAACCGGCTGGTCGCCCGCTGCTATCTACAGCCCTGCTAACATCTGAACCGGCTGATCGCCCGCTGCCATCAACGGCCATGCTAGCATCTGAACCGGCTGGTCGCCCGCTGCTATCAACGGACATGCTAAAATCTGCATCGGCTGATCGCCCGCTGCTATCAACGGACATGCTAACATCTGAATCGGCTGGTCGCCCGCTGCTATCATCGGCACTGCTGACATCTGAACTGGCTGGTCACCCGCTGCTATCAACGGCCATGCTAACATCTGAACCGGCTGGCCGCCCGCTGCTATCAACGGACATGCTAACATCTGAATCGGCTGATCGCCCGCTGCTATCAACGGCCATGCTAACATCTGAACCGGCTGATCGCCCGCTGCATAATACCGGTCTTCGCCCCAGTACAGCTGGACATAGCGAGTCGGGTGAGTCGAACTGCACTGAACAGACTCACATATCTGATCCTGCTGTATACAGCTGCACTACGTCCAAACTTTTGAAAACAGGAGGGGTTAAACAAAATGCAAATGAGGCGAGATCCAAAAACCGAGCTGTACAAAAGCAAAAACAACATCTATTTTTCCAAACTGTTAATCATGCACGAGTTCTTTGGGACACAAAGGCTAAACCAAAGGGGATCCTCGGCGGACATTTAAACATACGAAGCATAATCCCCAAAAGAGATGAGATTTCGGTGTTGCTGTCTGACTCAAATCTGGACTATCTTTGTCTCTCAGAAAGCTGGCTACACAGGAACATAGACACTAATATGATCGATATTGTGGGTTATCAATGTTTTAGAAAAGACAGGCAGGCAGGGAGGGGAGGAGGTGTTTTAATTTACATCAAAGAGAAATTTAAATGTCAATTGGTTGATTTGAATACTTCACTTGAATGTTTAGCTGTTAATGTATGTCTCTCACCGGTAATGAATTTCAACATTGCAGTAGTGTACAACCCACCCTCACACAGTCCTTCTTTTTATAATGAATTAAGTGATCTGGTTAAACAACTTGAGAGGAGCAGAGAAACAATATTTTATGGTGACTTTAATATCAACTGGTCTGATAAAAAGGACAAACAGAAACTGAAAAGCCTCATGACTAAATTTGATTACCAACAAATGATCAAAGGACGCACCAGGATAACCAAACAATCTAGAACACTTATTGACATGGTATTCACTAATAAACCAGAACGAATAACCAGAACCTATAATCTTGTAACTGGTCTCTCAGATCATAACATGGTTCTTGCTGTCAGAAAACTCACTAAAAAGCGACTACAGTATTTTGGGGGAGTCGATATTGACAAATCAAATTTTACTATTCCCAAATCAAAAAATGAGGAGTTTGAACATTACTTAGAGAATCAAAATTGGGAGCAGCTCATGTCAATATATGAAGTAGATGATTGTTGTAATTTTATAACTGCAACAATTACAAAGTCCATAGAAAAATTTACAAAGCAAATTAAAAGTAGACAACAGAAGATTAGCCTACCATGGTTAAATAATGAAATAAGAAAACTTATGAAGAGGCGAGACTCTGCTTTGAAAACATCATTAACCTCTAAACTACAAAATGATCACCTTGTGTACAAAAGTTTAAGAAATAAAGTGGTACAAGAGCTGCGAAAATCAAAAGTATCTTACTACAATAAACTGATAGATCATGCAAAGGGTAACAACAGTTCCCTATGGAGGCATTTAAATAACTTAACTAATAAAAAAAAAATGTTCAGAAGGGGGTAAAGGAACTTAGAATCAATGGCAAGACCGTCAGTGACAAGGCTAGATTGGCAAATGAATTTAATTCATATTTTGTGGACTCTGTGGAAGACTTAACAAAAAACTTTGTGCTGCCAAATGTGCTCAACAGCACAAAATCAATACTTCCAACAGATTCTTTTCACATCGATGAGGTAAATGAGGAGTTAATTGCTGGTATTGTTAAAACACTGTCAAACTCAAAAACTAATGATATCTACAATATGAGCACTTCCTTTCTCAAAACGCACAGCAATATATTAATCAAACCACTGACTCATCTCATTAATCTCTCCATTAGGTCTAGTACATTTCCATCTGGTTGGAAAAAAGCTGTCGTCATACCAGTTCATAAATTAGGCAGTAAAGACGATATATGCAATTACCGCCCAATCTCTATTTTACCAGTCCTGTCTAAGGTTCTTGAAAAAGTTGTAGCTACACAGCTGATAGACTATTTACAAGACAGTCAACTTCTTCATCCACATCAATTTGGTTTTAGACCAGGATACTCAACAGAAACAGCAAATTGTTGCCTTATTGAAAATGTCAAACAGTCCTTGGACAGGAGTAATGTGGTAGGTGTGGTCTATATTAATCATATATCCCATAACCTACATATGTATAAGCATGTGAGAATGTTTGGTGATTACATATGTAAAGCGACTTCACACCTCAGAACAGGACAAAGAGGTCTCAACCGCCAGCGGGGATCAAAGAGCATCCGAGGCACTGTGGTGGAGACCAGATCGATCGCCCTGACCTCCCAAGGCCAGGTGGAGGGATACGGAGACAAAGGAGGGGGATTAAGATAATGTGGGATGTCAGCTTTGATATGCATGTCTTTTGTTATGTGTAGGTATAAGTATGTAGAGCTGAATATGTTCTGCCTCTTTCTACTTCTGCTTCTGCACTGAGATGAGACTTGTTAGAGGAGCGAAGCTGATAATAAACTTTGGTTTATAAGTCGCATCGCCTCGTTATTCCAAGCTCTTCTACACTGGTGACCCTGACGCGAGGATGGACCAGAGGCGTTCCCCCGCGATTGACTCATCTGAGGTGACCCAGGCAGATGCCAGCGCCCATGCAGACAGGGTTTACTAGCGGAATCACTGGAAAGACGAGGAGAAAAATACTTATTCAATGTTTTAATATTGGCAAGTAAAAAAGCTCTAACTAAAAAATGGATGTTGAAGGACTGTCCTACACCTGAAGATTGGATTAACGTGATTCAGGACATTTATTCGATGGAAAAGTTGACATTCGCACTGAGACAAGACATGGATGGGTTCTTGAACTTTTGGCAACCCTGGAACGCATATGTGTCTTCCATCAGATCTAATCTTTGACAGATAGCATCTCAATAATGGTAAATGGAATTCACTTATATCACGCTTTTATTCTCATCTCTTGATGACCAAAGCGCTTTACAGATCCTGCTATCCACCCATTCACACACACATTCACACACTGATGGTGGCATGCTGCCTAACATGGCGCTTCCAGACCCACCAGGAGCACTTGGGGTGAAGTGTCTTGCCCAGGGACACAACGGCAGCATATCTGGGGAGAGAGTGGATTCGAACCGCCAACCATGTGGTTATTGGACGACCTGCTCTACCTCCTGAGCCACTGCTGCCTGAGCCAATGGCACCTCTCTTTGTTCCAACGCTACTCAGATACTCTTTTATTTATTTTTTTTGCTCTTTTGTTTTGTTTTTGTTTGTTTTTTTTCTTGTTTTTTTTTGTTTGTTTTTGTTCTTTCTTTAATTTCTCTTTTTTCTTTCACTTAAAAAAAGGGTGTAGTAATAATTATTTTTCCAATGTTGTCAAAAAACAAAAAAAGGAACATGTGATGAAAATGTAAACAATGCAATGCTGTAATGACATGTATACCCTTTACAAAAACTTAAATAAAAAAAAAAAAGATAGTCAGAGAGAATCAAACTAAAGAACCCTATTGATTATTGCAATGGATTTCCTATGATCAGGATTTTACTCCTAATAAAACAGACACTAGATGTAAAACTTGGAAAGGGAACGGACTAATAAAATATTACGATTTCTTTAAAAGGCAAACTTTAAAAAGTTTTGAAGATTTGAAAAAACAAGGTCTAATAAATCAAGATCTTTACAGGTTCTTCCAGCTTAGACACCACATAAACAAAATCCTTAAAAAGGAGGATTTGGAAAGGGCCCAGTCAGGTGTTCTGAAGGTCTTCTTAATGGCATATAAAGGGATCCCAGGGATCAGATACATTTCTAAAATATACCAAGGTCTTCAAGATTTAAAAGGAGACAACACATCATATATAAAAGAGAGATGGGAAAAAGAGGGGAATTTCACTTTACAACTGGAAATATGGGAAAAACTAAATAAACAACAATGGAAAAGTATCTCATCCCTGCAGTGGAGAGAAGTTGGATGGAAAAATTTGGTAAGATTTTTCAGAACACCTGCACAAAACAAATTTACTCGTAAGGGGTTGAATTGTTGGCGCTTGTGTGGTGAAAAGACTGCAAATCATTTTCATGTGTTTTGGTCATGCCCAGTTATCCACCAATATTGGACCAATGTACAGACAATATTGGGGAAAATATTCAAAGTAACAGTTCCCTTTTCTTTTGTAACTTTGTATTTGGGTTTACTACCGGACTCACTGGAAAGACGAGGAGATAAATACTTACTCAATGTTTTAATATTGGCAAGTAAAAAAGCCCTAACTAAAAAATGGATGCTGAAGGACTGTCCTACACCTGAAGATTGGATTAATGTGATTCAGGACATTTATTTGATGGAAAAGTTGACATTTGCACTGAGACAGGACATGAAAGGGTTCATGAACTTTTGGCAACCCTGGATCTCATGTGTCTTCAATCAGATCTAATCTTTGACAAACACCATTTCAATAATGGCACCTCTCTTTGTCCCAGTGCTGCTCAGGGGTTCTTTTATTTTTCTTCTCTTTTGTTTTTTTTTATATTTTTCTTTTCTTTCACTTAAAAAATGGGTGTTGTAATAATTTTTTTCAATCTTGTCAAAAGACAAACAAAAAGGAATATGTGATGAAAATGTAGACAATGCAATGCTGTAATGACATGTATACCCTTTACAAAAACTTAAAAAAAAGAGATCATTTAAAAAAAAAATATCATATGCTTCATTTATATCATTTTCATCACAAACTATCTTCCAGTCTTGCATTAATAATTCCTTTGCTAGTAAATACATAGATTCTTCAGTTCTTATTCTTTTATATTTAATATTTTTGGTATACTTTTTCTTCCTATAATCACATTGATAGACAATAAAAAATATCATTCAATAAAAGCCCACTCCTGATATTATTTTCCATAATGTTTGTGAATATGTTATCTATTAGTGTGGCACTGTGTGACGTGATTCTGCTAGGTCCAGTAATTGTTGGATGTAAGCCCATACTGTACATTGTGTTGATAAATTCTTCTGTCAAACTATGTTGTTTTGAGTTCATCATATCTATATTGAAATCTCCACTGATGAACATAACTTTATGAGTTAGTTTTGCATACATTTTTTCCATCCAGTCCTTAAATAAGTCAATGTTTGATCCAGGTGTTCTATATCCACAGCTCACTACTACATTCTTCACATTGTCCAGACAGATTTCTATTGTAATACATTCAAATAAATCATCCACAGTTACTGACAGATTTTCAACAACCTTGTATTTCAAACTCTTGTCAACATAAATTGCAACTCCTCCTCCTTTTTTCACTTTTCTATTTATATAATTTAATTCATAGCCATCCATGGTAAAATCCACTCCTTTCTCTTCACTGAGCCACGTCTCTGATATTGCCACAATATTGAATGGCTCTTTAAACTGATGTAAATAATCTTTAATGTTATTAAAGTTGGCATAGAGACTTCTGCTGTTGAAGTGGATCATAGAAATATTGAAATCAGATGTGACCATTGTATTAAACTTCATCCGTGTAGTAACTACAGTTATTATTGATGGAGCTAAATAAATTATTATCAGGGTCTATGTTATATTCTACGTCCTGTGGGTTGTGATCCGTGTATTCAAAAACTTTCAATTCCTGTTGTTCCTGTTTGTTGATCTTTTGTTTCATGTAATTAAATGTCCTGATGCAGATGAGTAGAATCCTTCAGTGTCCTACAATTGTCTCTTGTTGCTGTCGACTCCAGTACATAATATTCATTGATATTTGTTCAGTTCCATAATATTTTGGATGTTGATAACCTTGGCTTCTTCAGGTGATCCATTTAATTTGATGTATATTTTACAGTTTGATGTCCAGGTATTTTGAATCTTTTTCTGCTTTCTCAGGTATCTTGCTTTTCTGGCTATTTCTGTGTTTTCTTTTGTAAGGTGCTCGTTTATGTAGACGTTTGTTCCTTTCAGTTTTCTACCTTGTTTTAGCAGCGCAGTCTTGTGTTTTCTCTTCACAAACCTCATGATCACAGCCGGTTTGTTGCTGTTTTTCCTGGGCAGAGGGTGGCAGGCCTCAATGGTGTTACAGTCCAGCTGGATTCCTTTGGACTGCAGGAAGGCCACCACTTGTTGTTCCGTGGATTCGTCTTCCAGCGCGTCGAGCCTCCCTCCGCTCTCTGCGGCCACCACCCGAGCATATGATCGGGGTTTAATGTGGAGCCCAGTGATGATCACGTCGTTCACCCGGGTGTACTGCTCCAGGTCCGACATTCTGCTCTCCAGATACGCCAGCCTCTTGTCTTTCTCTGCATTTTGGATCCGCCGCGCTTTCACCTCCTCGAGCAGGCCCAGGATGTTTTGTTGCTGCAGCTTAACAGCAGAAATCTCTTCAGCCAAGAAGTCGAGCGATCCTTTAATATCGTCCACCTCCTCAGTCTGCTGAGCTTTCTTGGGACCCATGATCCCGGATGATTCATGTTGACTAAACAGCTAATGAACAGCTGTTTAGCTAGCTGAATGGCGGGCCGCTCCGCTCTCGTTTCCCAGTCCGTAGATGCCGTTATTGGCGTCTTAAGTCAGACAGGGATTGAAACTAAGATGTCCTGTCCGTAATCCAAATTCAGTTCTCAAAAGCCACAAAAAGTAGTCAAAAACCAAGCACCAAAACACAGAAATCCACCGACTGACAGGATCTGACAGCAGGTTGACAGGAACCTTTTCTTCTTGGATTTTTGTTAATTACCGTCCGGAATTTCTCTTTGCTCATCATTTTGATGGAGAGAGTTTTAAATATTAGGTCATGATATAATTTTATCAGTAAGTTTAATTCTAATATGATGAAACACTGAGTAGCTTTTATTTTCATTTGCATTTTCAGTTTTGTTTGTGAAAGTTGAAAGACCCCCCCCCCCCCCAAAAAAAAGGTTTAAATGTAAATCTGGCCCTTGGAAGGTGAAGAAAAAACTTTGCAGCCCTCACTCCCACCAACATTGTCCATCCCTGGTCTAGAGCAACAAAAGAGGCTGGACTAAATGATCAGAGTGAATTTTTATGATGAGGATTATCACCAGTCTCCTCACATCAGTATTTAACACATTTTTGTTCCTTTTCACATGAAGTGCAGTGAAAATAATTTTCCAACAAAATATGCTGTAAAGTGATTCCATTATGTTCAGCAAAATCATGAGATGAAAATGTAATATTGTCCCATGACCATCATGTATATTTTGAAAACCAAGCAAACCCCAGCATAGCTGTTGCTGATCTGACCTGAACTGTCTGTCTTATGTAGTCCAGAAAAAGAAGGACCCTGAAGCCAGTAAAACGATGGAGGTTGCAGCACTGGGACGACCGTTCACTCTGGGGATGCTGTATGACTGTCCCCAGGATTTACTCGTACCTGGTAAGGAGTCTCACTTCTTTTTTTTTTTATTGGGGGGGTGGAAGTTGATTTCTAGCCACAATTTATATTTAAGTGCATGTCTGTAAACTAGGAAAAATTGCATTGCAAGCAGAAATGCAGTGTGAATGCTGTTAGTGGAAAAATAACTTTCAAGAAATGCATAAAAAGGCTGTAATATGCTGATTTAAAATAATCATAAATGCTAAACTCTCCTAATCATTAAAAACATTAGCTTGAAGTTCCACAAAATTTGCTTAAAAGTACTATATTTAAGTTATGTTAGGTAGATTGCAAAAATAGCCCAACCTTTCAAAATGTTAACAGAAAAGCACAATAGTCTGAAGCATTGAAAATTAACTATAAATGTGGAATAAATTCTTACATATACCTGGAAAAAAATGCTAGCCTCAATGTTAACATAGCCTAAGCTTTAAAAATTTGCATAAAAGTACCCACCCCTCCCTCCCACCCCTGACAATCGGTGACCCTTCTGTGTGGCGTTGGCATGTTCTCCCGTGGGTTTGCCTTTCTTTGTGGGTTTTCTCCGGGTACTCCGGTTTCCTCCCACAGTCCAAAAACATGCAGGTTAGGTTAACTGGCATCAACTGGGGATTCTAAATTGTCCTTACGTACACACGTGGACAGAATTGTTGGTACCCCTCTGTTTATGAAAGAAAAAAACCCACAATGGTCACAAAAATAACGAATCTGACAAAAGTGGTAATAAATAAAAATTAGATGAAAATTAACCAATGAAAATCAGACAATGCTTTTGAATTGTGGTTCAACAGAATTATTTTAAAAAACAAACTCACGAAACAGGCCTGGACAAAAATGATGGCACCCCTAGAAAAGACTGAAAATAATGTGACCATAGGGACATGTTCAACCAAGATGTGTCCTCTAATTAACATCACAGGTGTCTACAAACTTGTAATCAGTCAGTCAGCCTATTTAAAGGATGATAAGTAGTCACTGTGCTGTTTGGTGACATGGTGTGTACCACACTAAACATGGACCAGAGGAAGCAAAAGAGAGAGCTGTTTCAGGAGATTAGAAAGAAAATTATAGACAAGCATGTTAAAGGTAAAGGCTATAAGACCATCTCCAAGCAGCTTGATGTTCCTGTGACTACAGTTGTACATATTATTCAGAAATTTAACATCCACGGGACTGTGGCCAACCTCCCTGGACGTAAACTTGATGAAAAATGGAAGAGACAGATAATACGAATGGTAACAAAAGAGCCCAGAACAACCTCTAAACACATTCATGGTGAATTCCAAGGTCAAGGTACATCAGTGTCAGATCACACCATCTGTCATTGTTTGAGCCAAAATGGACTTCATGGGAGACGACCAAGGAGGACACCACTGTTGAAAACAAATCATAAAAAAGCCAGACTGGAATTTGCCAAACTGCATGTTGACAAGCCACAAAGCTTCTGGGAGAATGTCCTATGGACAGACGAGACAAAACTGCAACTTTTTGCAAAGCACATCAGCTCTATGTTCACAGACGCAAAAATGAAGCATACCAAGAAAAGAACACTGTCCCTACTGTGAAACATGGAGGAGGTTCTGTTATGTTCTGGGGCTGCTTTGCTGCATATGGCACAGGGTGTCTTGAATGTGTGCAGGGTACAATGAAATCTCAAGACTATCAAGGTATTCTAGAGAGAAATGTGCTGCCCAGTGTCAAACAGCTTGGTCTCAGTGGCAGATCATGGGTCTTGCAACAGGATAATGACCCAAAACACAGCTAAAAACACCCAAGAATGGCTAAGAGCCAAACATTGGACTATTCTTAAGTGGGCTTCTATGAGCCCTGATCTAAATCCTATTGAACATCTGTGGAAGGAGCTGAAACATGCCGTCTGGAGAAGGCACCCTTCAAACCTGAGACAACTGGAGCAGTTTGCTCATGAGGAGTGGACCAAAATACCTGCTGAGAGGTACAGAAGTCTCATTGATAGTTCCAGAAATCGTTTGATTGCAGTGATTGCCTCAAAAGGTTGTGCAACAAAATATTAAGTTAAGGGTACCATCATTTTTGTCCAGGCTTGTTTCATGAGTTTGTTTTTTTAAATAATTCTGTTGAACCACAATTCAAAAGCACTCTCTGATTTTCATTGGGTAATTTTCATAGAATTTTTATTTATTACCACTTTTGTCAGATTCAAGTTATATTTTTTTTTCCGGTTCCGGTTCCGCCGGACCGGCGGAGCCACACGAGTTGGCTGCCTGTTGCAACTGCCTTTTTCTTATCTTCCTTCTTCTTTCTACACCTTTCACTCTATATATATATATCATGGACACACAGATCGCCCCAAGGGTCTCCCGAGTCGGCGGACGGAGCCACTGTTTGCAGCGGGGGACGATACAGCAGGGAAGAGCTAGCTAGCTGGCTAGCTAGCTCCAACCGCCACCCGGTGCTAACGGAGAAGCTCGACATGCCGAGGAACTGTGGCGAAAACGATGCGGGTGCCGGGCTGGAGTTTAGGCGGCGTCCAAGAAATATAAGACAGAATAATAAAGAGCGATGGCAAGAACCAAGCAGACCTCCTGTAAATCTACTGGAGGAAAAAGCCCCCCAGGAAGCAGCTAGGCTGCTCGAAAAAAGCGCTCCGGCCACCAGCGGAGTGAAGAAGCCTCACCATTACAGGCCCGGTACCGTGGCTCTGAGAGAGATCCGTCGCTACCAGAAATCCACGGAGCTGCTCATCCGTAAGCTGCCCTTCCAGCACCTGGTGAGGGAGATCGCTCAGGACTTCAAGACCAACCTGCGCTTCCAGAGCTCCGCCGTCATGGCTCTGCAGGAGGCCAGCGAGGCCTGCCTGGTGGGTCTCTTTGTGGACACCAACCTGTACGGCATCCACGCCAAGAGGGTCACCATCATGCCCAAAGACATGCAGCTGGCCCGCCGCACCCATGGAGAGAGAGCTTAGACTTTCTGCTGCACATTCATCAACCACAATGCTCTGCACTGTGTGTATATATATATATATATATATACTGTATATACACTACTGTTCAAAAGTTTGGGGTCACTTAGAAATTTCCTTATTTTTGAAAGAAAAGCACTGTTTTTTTCAATGAAGATAACTTTAAACTAATCAGAAATACACTCTATACATTGCTAATGTGGTAAATGACTATTCTAGCTGCAAATGTCTGGTTTTTGGTGCAATATCTACATAGGTGTATAGAGGCCCATTTCCAGCAACTATCACTCCGGTGTTCTAATGGTACAATGTGTTTGCTCATTGCGTCAGAAGGCTAATGGATGATTAGAAAACCCTTGTGCAATCATGTTAGGTCTGCAAT